>LNAC01001418.1:70543-119147 GCA_002007465.1 Ailurus styani
AATAAAAAATCTATTGTGTTTCTATATGGTAGCAATAAATAGGAATAATTTTTTAAAAGCTTTTTATAATACTATCAACAAAGTGAAAGAATTAGAGATACATTAACAAAATATGTGCAAGACCTCTATAATGAAAACTACACAATACTACTGAAAGTTAATGAATTTTGTCACTAAGACTTGTAAGTTTTACTAGTAGATGACAAGGTGTGGATCTATTTTTATTGATTTTGAGGGGGGTTCTCTGTGCCTCCTGGATTTTGATGCTTGTTCCCTTCGCCAATTTAGGGAAATTCTGTACTATAATTTGCTCCAATATACCTTCTGCCCCCCTCTCTCTCTTCTTCTTCTGGGATCCCAATTATTCTGATATTGTTTCATCTTATGGTATCACTTATCTCTTGAATTCTCCCCTCATGGTCCCATAGTTATTTGTCCCTCTTTTCCTCATCTTCTTTATTCTGTCTTTTGGTCTTCTATATCACTAATTCTTTTTTCTGCCTCATTTATCTTAGCAGGAAAAGCCTCCATTTTTTATTGCACCTCATTAATAGCTTTTTTGATTTCAGCTTGGTTAGATTTTAGTTCTTTTATTTCTCCAGAAAGGGTTTTTATTTCTCTAGAGAGGGATCGTCTATTATCTTCCTATTTTTTTTATCCCAGCTAGCACCTTGATAATCATCATTCTGAACTGTATTTCTGTCATATTACTATTGTCTGCATTGATTTGGTCCCTAGCCATCATTACTTCCCCTCGTTCTTTTTTTTTTTTGTGATGATTTTTTCCACCTTATCATTTTATGCAGATAAGAATAGATGGAGGAGAGAACAAAATACTAAAGGGTAGCAACAACCCCAGAAAAATATACACCAACCTAGTCAGAAGAGATCTGAAACTATGTTTATTTTACCACAATTGGCTTGCCCTTCACCACAAACAATGGATGACCCAGAAGCATTGAGAAAAGAAAAGAGCAATGTTGTTGAGGAAACAACAGTTTTAGAAATTAAATATAGACCTAACCAAAACTATCTTGAACATGCAAATTTTCTGGAGTGAAATGTTCCTTTTTCCCCTTCTACTTTAACCTGTTCATTAAATAGTAATGTAATTATCGTTTCAATTGAAGAAACCTCAGAATAGCATCCCTGAAGGATTATATAGGATGCTCATTCTGTTCTAGTCCTTCCCAGAGCAGGTCTCCAAGCTGTGCCTGATGCTGGAATGCATGAAAGAGATGCTCTATAGTCCTCTTAATGTCAATGGGTTCTGCCACAATTGCTATTCAGAAAAGATCCTTCGCTGACTGTCCTTAAATATTCCCTCCCTGGGTTTTAGGCCATTCTTCACTGACTTGGAATTGTCTCATTGCGCGGTCTTGGGGTTTCTGCAGCTTCCATATCCTCAGAACCTTCCTCTATCCTGCGGTCCATGTTTCCTTCATGAGTATATCTAAAACATTCACCAGCCAATTTCTCAATGTCTCATTCTTAGATGATATTCTGAGGATTTTTTTGTTCCAATTATTTTCAGAATAATTGAACTTAATTTCACCAGCAGCCAACTGTTTTCATTAGAGGACTCTCCTGGAGTCCTTCTCTGTACCAATCATGGTTTTGTGAAAACAAAACAAAACAAAAACAAGTTCTCCCTGATGCAGTGTTTTTGTTTTTGTTTTTCCTATAAAAATGGGTTAAGAAGGTTGACTATCTCAGAGTTGTTATGAAGTTAGATAATTTTGAGAAAGCACTTAGAACACTACCTGGCACATGTTTGGCACTAAATATGTGTTGATCATTATTACTACTTGGGCTCCCCCTAACATGATGGGAGAGAGCAACACTTTCCTCCCCATTATTCAGTGTATGTCTACTCTATTATTTTGACTGATTTTCAGTTACTTTCTATCCGAGGGATACCTATGGTCCAGTTGACTATCCATGGTTAACACCGTCGTGAAAATTGACCTGAACAGGTTTGTTTTCTTACAGCAGCAGTATTGGCTTTTTAAAGAACATCTTTAAGTTCTTTGCCTTAGCAATATCTATCTGCATGACCTTAAGCAAATTGTTCAGTTACTCAAAAAGCTTCAGATTTCTTCACTAACAAGTGGAGATGAACGTGATAAGATTTGGATTAAGATTTTTTTGTTAGGTCAAAAATAGGGGACACAATGATCAATGGGGAAGAAAAGAAATTATACAGATGAGGTGTCACAGCTGAATAAGCATAAAACACTATCTGTTGAAGAGCCATGTTTTGCATCTATTGGACTTACTACTATGTTCTACACAATGTTTTTAAACAATCCCCAACCATGAGCTAGACTTTTCAGTAACATGAAAAATAACTCAGAGCACCAGCAGCACAATGGAGGTATTCCAACAGAGGATGAATGTTTACATAACTGAGATAGAGAAGGGGCTCAGTAGATCTCTTCTAATTCCATGTGACCAAAATTTAACCTAACTCATTCATGGAAGACTGGAATTAGCCAAACCAAAACATGTTTCAAGATCCCTATTATAAGAAGTTTAGAATTTGATGAATTTTTGATCAGATAATTTAAGGAACTCTTTAGAGTTTAGTTTAGAATGTGGCATAACCCAATAGACCTACATCTGTCTCACTCTGAATGTTCGCTCTATTTGAGCTGGTGAGAATGAGCAGAGAACATGACCCTGGCCTGTATCTCCTTATACTTCATGAGAAGAGGAATAAATTAAGAAAACTGAAGATAATCCATTTCAAGTCCTGCATTAATGAAGTAAATAAAGGGGTTCAGGCTTACTTTGGAGGGAGACCAGTGTACAACCTGTTCTGACTTCTTATGGATTCTCTACTATATCTCTTTCCCAAAATTCTCACAAGATTCAGCATAACTGGATTCTTTCCTAAAATTGCACTTGTGAAAATGAAAAAATTAAATTGTACTTATGAAAGAATTTCACTGAGATCCTTTTATTATGACCTGCTTCCTTACCTTTTCCTCAGGCAATTAGTGATATATACAGAGTCAAAGTTATATGGGCACACAATATAAAACATAAAACCATGTTTTAGAAATTGTATCATTTTATGGAAGTTGAATTATTTTGTTTTTTAATTAAAGCATTCCATTTAATCACTCTACAAAGTAAATCTAAAGTTGTCCTTATGGCCTTCTATGTAAGAGATGTTTAGCATGCACTGTTGCTAAGTTCCCTGGAACTATAAAGGTAGATAAATGGCATCTTCCTTTCCCACAAAGTATTCTTTTTAATGTGAGAAACCATGCAAGATTATCTTATGTGAGAATTAGAACAAGATATCTATCACTTTCTTCATTGGTAAGAGCTTACCCCAACATACCTCTCATTCAATAACATACAGGGGAAAAAATCCTTTAACTAGCTTCTTTACTAAAGTTAAGTAAAGCCCACTGTTTAAACCAAAGCAGATGAAGGCTGATTATTGATGTATCAGTAAGTGAAGAGTTGCTAGGCTGGCTCTTCTTAGAGGACACCCAAGTACCCAAATCATAAATTGAGCATGACCATTAGGCTTTTGGGGAAAATTAGTCCTCTGGTTTATTTTCTTTTACTGGAACCAAAACTTTCTACCTCAAATCAGATGTTTATATGGGTCTACAAAGGAGATGATCTGTAATCAGGCCAAGTAAGCCTCAGCTTCTCTAATAGGCAGTCTGAGACAAACCCAGGTCATGTCCCACACAGGTGGCTCCTGCCATTCTCGCCAGGAATTTTCCTTTAGGTTTAATATATAAACACTGAAAATTGTGTATATTTATAATTTAAGGTAAAGTACTATAAACAAGCATGAATCAGGACTTTAAAGAGTCACCAACAGGTTTTACAAGTCAACAGTTCTGTGGGTTATGAAGTAAAGGCCCATAAATCCTGGTGTTACCTTTTTCCTAGGACACCTCAAGAAAGAAGAGCATCCTTTAATAAAAGGAAGAGAAGAGAGATTAAAACAGTCCATGCATGTCCTTTCTGTATTGCATGGACTTAATATAATAAAAATTTGTCTGGAGCTAAGATTAGCCCATCTATGTAAATGAACTACTTTCAACAGAAAATACACACCGATCCACAGGGACTGACCCTATCACCATGTCCCTACCCGCCTCCACCATTTGAGTTTGTGTGAGGGGAAAATTTTTGTAAAAGATATAGCCCAAATGCAAACTGAAGAATATTCAAAAGCTTAAGGATTTACCAATAGGGGAAATGGGTTCATCTAGCTTTATGTATCAGACTCTGAATTACAGACTCAAGCTCATTAGAATTCTAATAAAATTCTATGCCTAGCAATCTTGAGATAGGTGATGCATTGGGAAGCACAACCTCGTAAGTTATTGCAAGTTTACACACTCCAAAGGTATACAATTTTACCTTTCTAAGTTATTACAGTAGGAAGAATCAACATGAATAGCAATGTGTATTATTTTAATAAAGAGTTCATTTCACTAAGCATGCATTTATTTTCCAGATGGAAAATTCTCAAAATACACAATTCTCAAATTATAAGATTTAGCTGAGGAAATTAAAAAAAAAATTCTCATCTCAAATATGGGCACCTCTTGACTGAAGCCCAGAAACATGCTTAGGAACATACAAGTGATTCTAATGTAGGCAGTTGGAGGCCCATACTTTGAGAAACATGGTGTTTTATGTATTTCCTGTGCCACATCATTCATTCCCTAACTGGCAGAGTAGGTCTACCTGCTTCTTCTACACAGAACCATTAAAGTTTTCATGGTTTCATTATTTTCACAGCTCCCAGAAAGTAGTTTCTTGCTAACACATGGCCAGAAAATGTCCTAAGTTATGTCAGAAAAGTGAACAGTATTTGAACACTGGGACTAAAAACAATTTGAAAATTAAAAGCTTTAAGAGGTTTTCTTAATACTGGGGCACCTGGGTGGCTCAGTTGTTAAGTGTCTGCCTTTGTCTAAAGTCATGATCCTGGGATTGAACCATACATCTAGCTGCCTGCTTGGGAAGAAGCCTGCTTCTCCCTCTCCCCCTACTTGTCTTCCCTCTCCTGCTATGTGTCTGTCAAATAAATAAATAAAATTCTAAAAAAAAAATGTTTGCTTAATACTATATATCCTATTGAGTATGTCAAATACTAACATGTCAAAGGAAGGTTGGCAATGAAATAATTGAAGTACTGCCAGACAGTATGAAAGTCTTCACTCATTACACCTCAAACTACTGCTTTTAAATATTCAAGAGTTTAGATAATAGGTTAAATGATCCTAACCACCCACACAAACCTACCACTTTTTAACTTCCTTGTTTCTACTAGCTGATTTCCTTCATGCTCTGTAGCAGCTGCTCAATGGCCCTCCAACTTTTACACACTAACCAAACTTCATGATTTAAATCAGTTTTCTGTCAGCCAACATCCGTACTTACTCTAGCCTCTAGCCACTACCCTACACAATTTCCCTGATGCTCAAAGTCACTGCCCACCAAACACCGCATCATGTTACCCAATCTACTGAGAATTTCTAAATTCTACTCTGTTTCTCTGCCCATATGACAAACTCAATTCCCTGTAACCAATTTCTGCAATTACTACCCACCTATTCTGGCATTCTTAAGGCCAGCAACCTAGTAAGTGACATCCAGGAGAGAGCTCAACATTAGCCTTCTAATGAAAGCAAGAAGAGTAGGTTTTCTAAATAGATGTGAGCACAAAGCAACAGGCAAGGAGTTCCTCAAGTTGTTGTGGAGAGATTGAATTCAGGACAATTGGCTACTCTGGGTTGACAAATAGAAGCCTGTCCATCATTAACCCATAGGTTCAAAAAGAAGTCTGTCAGTGGGCAAGCCTGGGTGAATGGCTTTAAATGTAAAGATAAATTCATTTGATAAAATGTCTTGTTTTATTAATCTACTTCACTAACCCTATGAAAATCAGCATTCACAAAGAATGCTTTGGGCCAAAAAGATATTTAACTGTGTAAAGAACTTTAGATGACCTGAAAATTTCCTGGCACTAATCAAGTCAGCCTAATAGGGAAAAATTTGTCACTCAAGGTCATTTGGTTGTAATTACTGAACTTTTCTCCAAATTCCTTTTATTATCTTTCCCTTATGTTCCAAAGGGTTTGGTTTTGTTTTGTTTTTTTGTCAGTCAATCATACAGACTTTATTATATATTAACCTTGGGGCCTCTGAAATATTGAAAATCTCAATTATTAATTACTATTGTTGGAAACTCCATATTTTCTATCATGGAGCTAATCTACCCACTTCCTTCAGTTAAAATTTTATCTGAACATCAGCCATAAAAAGAATTTTTTTTTTAACAAAAAGACAACAAGGTGAGGGGTACCTGGGTGGCCCAGTCAGTTAAGCATCAGACTCAGACTCCTGGTTTCAGCTCAGGGCATTATCTCATGGGTTTTGAGATTGGGCTTCAAATTCCTGGATTCCGTGCTCAGTGGGGAATCTGCTTTATGATTCTCTCCCTCCTTCCCTCCCTCCACTCCCCCACTCATGTGCTTTCTCTCTGTCAAATAAATCTTAAAAAAAAAAATGAGACGAAGTCAAGATGGAGGTCCAACCTATTGTTTAAGCCATTGACTAATAAAACAAATCAAGACTAAGTGGTTGAAAATAACTGGTCTATTTCCTTAAATAAACAGTTCTTATACACTTGAAAGTCCATATATCAGTCATTGCCCTTATGATTCTCTAATCCAGCAACTCACTTAAAATAGAACTCATTGATTGCATGGATTCAAATGTCCATTTGTCAAATCATATTTCCCAAATCCTGTTTATGCAGAACAAAAATTTCACTGAGTTGGCCTGAAACAAGCACCTGTTCCCTCTTCTGACACTGAAAGTTTCTATGTAAAATTTATTATACTTTTTCCTCAAACTTTGCCATCAGGCTGTTCTAATTTAAAATTGGTATTTCTCAATTGCTAGCTATGCAAACTGACTAAGTGATCACTGGTTATCAATCAGAATGCTCTTTTTAGAGGACATAAAAACTCAAACTAGCTTAAGCATGGTAGTTTAACGTATTTACATCCCAAGGATGCATGTAATGGTGGCTTTAAGATCAGCTGGATCCAAAGACAAAGGCCATTAGGGCTCCCTATCTTCCCCTAGATTCTCTCTGTCCTCCTCTCCTTTCCTCAGAGAGCATACTGGTTGACTACTCTGAGGTCGCATTCTAAGAGTTCATGTCCTAAGGGGAAGGAAGTACAAATTTAGTATTGAAACAATTGGAACAGGGTTGACTAGTTCTTCAAAGGGAGGGAAGTCGTACTACCAGAATGGTGGGATGTGGAGGAGAAACAAGGTGGGCAGAGTCAATGTCCTCGTCACAATTACCTAAGATATGGCCTTGTCTTAAATTAGGTTTGATTAACTGACCATTTAGTATAAATTTCCCTACAATCCTGACAAAGCTGATAGACATGTAGAGAACATTAAAATATGAAATTCTGAATATATTTTATACTTTTCTTACTTTCAATGAGTACAAGCATTGCACACTTAAAATTATTTCTTTCTCTGAATGTAACTTCTATATTCTGGTAATTTCTTTCCAGTACTTTTTTTAATGGATATCTTGCATTCAGGCTCCTTCATGGAAAAATGCAGAGCATTAAGCTTTTGCTGCATTTAAAGAAAAAACATTCTCCTGCACAATTTATTCTTAATTCTAAACAGTTTTTGTTTTTTTCTTAGGTGTTAGAGAAAGCCATGGTTTGACATTCTAAACATTTTGAAGTTCTGTTTCCTTGTTTTATTTCCTGAGTTCTAAGAAGTCCCATTTTTTCATCCATTGGCTGGCAGGGAAAAAAAAGCAAAGGTGGTGGCCAGGTACCGAATGCAGATGTTTTTAAATACTGCTTATCAGTAGGCTCACTCAGAGAACTTGTAAAGCCAACATCCACCTCCCTCAGCATTTGAATATGGCTACCAATAGGCTCCCAGTACTTTACACTCTCAAATTGTTTCCTTCAACTGATTGCTTTCTCCATAATTAATGATCAGTTATCATACGTTTTCATTAACCATCATTTTTAATTCATCAACAATTTTACATACAATGTATTGAAAGTTTTTATAATCCCTTTTCACAATGCATAACCTAAAAAAATAGCAGCATAATAATTTTTTAAAACCACAATTATTGGAAATAAAATATACTCATGTGTCTCTGAAGAATTCAACTCCCTTCTGCACAAAAATCATGTATCAGGAAAACAAATACTAGAATGGATTTATGTACCTGTAATTATTTGATACAAGGTCCAACTTTTCTCTGAAAGTACTTCTTGTAAATTGAGCCATGATTTTCTCTCTGCTAAACCTGGATTACAGGGCAGGGGGAATCAATTTCTAGCTTCTGTCACAGAAAGTCCATTTATAGAGCTTCTGTTTCAGAGGAGCCTTTGGGATATTAATGCCTAGTTTCTAAAATCAACTGCAAGTATTTGAGGATCTAGAGTGATTTGTGTATTAGTGAGGGGTGTCTCTTTAAACCTTTCTCTAAATAACTGTTCTTAACATATACATATTTAAAACTGTAGATTTTTTTCAAACACAGGTAACTTTGATTCTCCATACTGTATTTCTGTTCTTGAACAATTGCAGAACAAATGCTCAAAGCTTTAAGTGCACAAAACTAAGCTTGTTAATGACAGCCCAAAGATAATGAAAAAACAGCATTTCAGCTTCATCATGCAAATATTAAAAGTGTTTCACAAAATTCGTCAGAGTCCAACAAATCTGTGACATTTGTTCTGTGCAATAGAAAACACTTTGATCTTGTATATGAAAATTCTCCAAGGAAGAGGACTTGGTTGTCACATCTGCAAAATAAGATTCTTTAGGTAATTCATATGGTCCCTCAAATATTCTTTGGTTCATTATTTGTTTATTCACTATTCTTTATCCCTGAATTTTCTAAGTTGTTAAAAACTAGAAATAAATTCAATTATGTTAGAGATAAAAAAAAAAGATCAAGTTTCAGTTTTTGCTTCTAATTTCATTAGAAAATGTCCTTGAAGAGTATTTAAGAAAAATGTTAGCAGGAATACTTGTTTTGTTCTCTTTGGTTTATATTAAATATACCTAAAATCATGATTTTGTTGGGGGCACAGAATGGAGGTATGGTTGAAGGATGGTCAGAAAAAGAAAAAAAAACTCCTGTGTGTTTGGGAATAGTTTTGATTTTGATAAGTTTACAAAACAGAGCAGTTTCTTAGTGGATCATTTGCTAAATTGCTGAAGTAATAAATTTCTATTGTATTTGCCTGTATTTGCACATGATCAGGTGCATTTCCTAAATTAACAGAATTAATCTTACGACTCAGAAAATTTAAGAAATTGAGCCTAAAAGTTTATATTTAAAAAGACACACACACACTTTTTAAAAATTCTCTGTATCGAAAATTTCAATTATAAGGTGAACTTTGCTGGGAAATTACCATGTACCAGTAGCTTGTCAAAACAGTGACCTCTAAAAAAATTCCTAATAAAATAATGCAAAAACAATACATTATATCCAATGTGCCAAATAAGATTCTCATGCATTTCTGCTAACTGCTCAGTATTCTACTAGGTTTTATGTTTACTTAGGTATTTGCACCAAATAAATGTAACATAGAAGTGACAGTAGTTACTAATACTTGAATACACAGAGGAGCAAGTTATGAAATTTCTCTCAGAAGCATCAGAATCAAGGTAGATGTGACAAATGCATAGCTCAAGTCTCACATCTAAAAACTAGCATAATAAGTAAAATAAAATAAAAATAAAAACTAGCATCAAGGAGACACAGAAAATCACGTCCAATTAGCCCCAAGCCCTCTTAAGTCCACTGACTAATTCTATTATTTTGCGTTCTCCTTTCCTGCCTTCCTAAAGGCTCAGCACACCTCTAGGAGTATGAAGGTGTTGATCCGAAGCCCACTGAAAACTAGAGCAGCTGCAAATGGGAACCTGGCCTCAGCCACACTTAAGCAGGAGTGCAGGGACAGACTGGTGCTGATTCAAACCCTGAGGTGTGGCCAGAGAGTGAGCAGCTTTAAGAATCCATAGGCAGTGTGTCCCTGGGCCCACAGCACCCCATTCACCAGATGTCCTCCAAAATCATTTGGGTCTCAGCCAGGGGACATACTAAGAAGAACTGGACATTTAATTTTCCTCCTAGGGGCTGAAGCCACATCAGGAAAAAAAGGGACAATCAACTCATCAAGTTCCTCTCTGCTTTCTTGCTCAAAGTTCTTTCAACACTGATCTCATAGTCATACAGCCAGGTTATAAAAACATTAGCATCAGTGAAAGAGGCTTTTTCATACACTGCTGTTGAGGGTATAACCTGGCCCGACCTTTTAAGTGGGTGAAAGAGATACATGCGTTTTGACATAGTAATTTCACATGAAGGCATTTATACTAAGGCAAACAGATTTGATCAAAGCCCTTTGTAAGTGTTAATTGGATTATCATATGTGAAAGATTTATAAGCAAAATAGTGAATTTATTATATTGTACTAGATGAACAAAATTAAATATTACTCACCACAAAATATACTTCTGAACAATAATTAATATCCTGGCAAATTTTTCATGATAATTCAAGTGAAAAAAAAACCAGCATGCAGAAATTCAATATACTGTACAGTTATAATTAATACATACATAAAATGTGTGCATAAAGAAAAGACTAGAATAACACACAGTAACACAGTATTTTTGTTGGCTATTTCTGTGTAATGGGATTAATCAGGGATTTTAATTTTTTCAGTATCTTCCAGAATATTTTAAATAAACATGAGTAATGGCTAGCACATTTTTTTAAATTTTCAAAGAAAAAAAAGGATACAGAAAAATCAGAGTCCAAAATTTCATGCTTTCTCTGTAAGATTTTGTACTTAGATCTTAGTGTCCTCAATTTGAAGGGGAAACCCAGGAGTGGGGGAAAAGGGAAGGTAATTCTTAAAGCACTACCCAAATCAAGGCTTAGACAACTCTGTGCAGGTGCTAGGTGTGTGTCCAGGGGCTCAATGCATCAACTCTCTGATGTTGGCACCTCGAGATTAATGAGATCCACTAATCCTCCAGGAGACTTTTGCTAAGGTTCCAGCATAAATCACTGCTATGCATTTATCTTTTTAAGGGATAATTCATGATTCTACACAGCAGAAGGGATCAATGGTGATGATGCACATAAACAATAAAGTGTAGAAAACAGTATCTATCTACCACAAGATACATTTCTTGTTCTAATCCAGGGCTGTAGAAAATAGAAAGCTGAGAAATCTTTTGGGTACAATTTGTTTTGAGCCAGGAAGTCTGCAGGAGTCATAGACTGGTACTAAGGACTCATAACATGACCATGCAATCAGAGCCTAGAGAAGCCTGTTTAGGTGCTCATAAGAATAGCACTCCCCTGAGCTGATGTCCCTTGATCCCTAGCTTCTAGCATGACCCCAGCAATTCTAGGTGCAAAATATAATTGAAGATGTATGATGCATCTGATTAATCTGGGAACCATCCAGATACTCAAGAAATTGGAAGGAGACAACTCTTCCCTTCCACCAACTACACTGTAGGAGAAGTGTTGTTATAAGTGTTATTGATCCCTAGGACTCAACTTAAAATGGTTGCTCCACAAAATAGAGTCACTTAGGCTAAGAGACACATCAGCCTCTGTAACAGGCATTCAAATAGTTATGTCATAAGACGACCTGTCAAGGAAGAGATGTTTAACATGCCACACCCAATGTACTTGGAATTACTCCAAAAGAGGTGTTCCACCAGATCCTGCTTAAGTTTAGACACAAGCCTGGAGAGTCAGAGAAGGGCTGACCTCTACCCTAATGGGCAATAAAACATACTGAGGTGAATTTCCGTGAATGGGCTTATCTGCTGTGCATAGAGAATTCTCCTTTGAATCATCACTTTTATAAATAAATCAGAGCTAGCACCATTAGAGGGTGGCCATGGAACAAGGTGGTATTTGAGAGGACTGGACTGTTTTACTCAAGAGCTAGACACCAGATAGTCATACTCTCCTCACCCTATCCCCTGCCCTTAAAAGGTACATTGTGCCTACCTTCCCCAAAGTAGGAGCTCTTTTAAGACATAGTCTTAAGAGAGTAAGGTATTGTTGAAACCACCTGGACTACAACTAACTGAACACAGTAAGGCCTCTAGATCAACTTTTAAGGTTCTGGTAGGCTGGTGGCATCTTGCAGCTGCCCAAGAGAAATCTCTGAAGTAGGTTTGCAAGAAAAATCTCTTAAGCAGTTTCCTTTGCTGATTTAAAGTGCCACTTACCAATCTGGGGTAGTTTGCCTCTTTCTTTGATCGTTCCTTGCCCTCTGTGTAAGGGGCCAGCTTGCAAACCAAAAACACACCAGAATTCCTCATACTTCCAGATACCCTTACCTGCCCTAACTTGTTGGTTTCAAGCTTTAGAGAGGTCTATCCTAAATCAAGCTAATCTTTGGGCATGGCAGTGTTCCTGGAAGCTCTAGCAAAAGTCATCCTGAGACTGAGCATGGTCATAGTCCCTGTACTAAAATATATGCTAAACGGCACACATATTTCTCTGATCACAAAAGTGTCAAACACCTGGGCACATCTTTTGGGGCCAGTCACCAATCAAGGCCAATCCTACAAAAAATTCCACCAATGTAATATTTATATTAGCTCCTCTTCACATTTACTTTATTTTCTATTTTATACTTTCTCTACTTTCCCCCTCCGGAGCCGAGCTGGGTCCAACACTCCCACAGCAATTCTCCCTGAAGCAGGATTTCTCAAAAGTCCCTTTCCCAGAGCATTTCTTGGCCAAATGATTTGGCAAAACAAACAAACAAAAATTACATCATCCAGATATTGGCCTTAACAATGTATTTACGTATATGTCTGCAGGCATGGGAAACTAAAGCAAAACATATTGGAACTACACCAAAATGAAAGGCTTTTGCCCAGCAAAGGAAGTCATCAATAAAAAGGCAATCTATCAAATGAAAGAAAAGTGGAAGTAATTTATCCAAATAGAGGTTAACATCCAATTTATACATATATATAATGTATACATAAAAAACACTTCATAGAGCTCAACACCAAAAAAAAAACCCCAAAATCAATAATCCAATTAAAAATGAAGAGGACATAAGTAGACATTTTCCTAAAGAACACATACAGATGCCCAAATGACACATGACAAAATACTCAACATCCCTCATCAGGGAAATGCAAATCAGAACCACATTGAGCTATCACTCACACCTGTCAGAATGGCTAAAATGTAAAACTCCACTTGGTGGGAGTGCAAATTGGTACAGCCACTGTGGAAGGCAGTATAGAGGTTCTTCAAAAAATTAAGAATAGAACTACCCTATGATCCAGGAATCACATTACTAGGTATTTACCCAAAGAACACAAAACCACTAATTTCAAGAGATACATGCACCCCTATGTTTATTGCAGCATTATTTACAGTAACCAATTTATGGAAGCAGGCCAAGTGTTCATTGGTAGATGAATACATAAAGATGATGTGCTATTATGTGTATATATATTTTGTTTATATGTATATATGTGTATATATATACACAGACACAATGGAAAATGTATATATAATGGAATATACATATGTATATTTGTGTATGCATTTGTATTTATGTATATATAATGGAATATGTATATATGTATATACAATGGATTATTATTCAGCCATAAAAAGGAATAGAATCTTGCCATTAGGAACAACATGGATGGATCTAGAGAGTATAATGCTAAGCAAAATCAGTCCAAGAAATACAGATACCATATATTCCACTTATATGTGGAATTTAAGAAACAAAGGAAAGAAAAAGACAAACCAAATAACAGACTCTTAACTATAAAGAACAAACTGATGGTTACCAGAGAGGAAGTGAATGTGGAGGGGGAGGTAGGGGATAGATGGGTGAAATTCGTGAGGGGATTTAGAGTACACTTATCTTGATGAGCATGAGTAGTAATATATGGAAATTTTGAATCACTATATCGTACAACCAAAACTAATGTATCACTTAAATGGTGTATCATAGATTTTTAATTTAATGAGGGAGCTGGTAAGATGTTGTAACAAATTAAAGGTAACTCCAAAGAGCAAACGCATATAGACAAGAAGGACTCTGAAATAAATTTGCAAATAATACAAAATGGACTATCCACAAGGCAATAAATAACTGCACTTCACTAGACACGATCTTCAATTCTATGGGCAAAAATTACTTGATTATCACAGTTTGCTCCAATTTGAGTTGTAAAATAACTCAAAACAACAATAGACAACAATAACCCAGATGAATGAGCTAGGCAAGATGCCCACTAATCTTTCTTTGCACATTTTCACATTTTTCACTGTTTTTCCTGACAGGTTTTTTCCTCTTCAATCCAGAACCTCTAAAGACCAAAAAGCAAACAAACAGGCAGTGGGAAAGATTTAAATCAGGTCTCTAATGATTTTCAAATCCTACCATCTGAGCAGCTAGCTTCCATACTTTCTGAATGTCTTACTTACACAAAGCAGATGGGATTCCCATCCTGCCTTCTTAAACATACCACACAGTACCAATTTGCACTGAAATCTCTTTTCTCTGGGCTATAGTTTTGCTTATTTCCCCAAATGACCATTTTCTCAAGTCCTCTGAGATAGTATAGGGTAACTTCAGATATTTGAGATTAACATCTCCCCACGTTCCAAATTTGCATGTCATACCAGATTTCCTTTAAGTGTTCCTAGTAATTTGGAGATTACTATTATGTGTGGCCACAGGGACTTTTAATAGAAGCATTGAATGTGGGCAAAATTTATTTTAGGACTATGGACATCTGCTAAAGCAGAAGAAGTTCGAACATGGTGCTGGAAGAAGTTCTTGCTATGCAATACATTTGAAAACAAGGGGGAGATTTTGTAAAGTAACTGCGACTTCCTTTGCAAGATCTGAGAGTCCCAAAGAGACCACATATGCTGTATTGCCTATCGCTCAGCTGATGCAGAAACCCCACATGCATAGTTCATGATGTTTCAAGCTGCTATTAAGTGCTGAAGTTAACTAACGATGGTTCCCATTTATTGCTAATGATAGAATGCCTCATTCTCACCAAACTAAACCCAAGCACTAAATGCTGTGGTAGGACTGAGAGTGGGGCTTCTGTTTCATTATCAGTTAATATGAAAAAAGTTCTGAAATTCGGACCTATTGTTCTTTCTTAATATAAAGTCCTCCGCCAAACAACTGATTTTGTTTTATTTTCAGAACTTCAAAGTTGTTAGCCCATGTTCCCTTTTAGACAGTAACTTGAATGTTTCTGCTTGAAACTACTCCTGTCCTGTCTGAGTACATCCACCAGAATGTAACCTCAGTAAAGGCACGAAGTGGGCCTAGCTTATTACCCTATTATACTCCCAGGCTTAGCATTATATCTAGGATACAGTAGTCACAGACAACTATTTGTAGATTCTTAATTGGCAATATATACATACGTATCATAAGCAAGAGTCAAACCTCAAACTGGGGCTGTTTAAGAACCCTAATCCCCATGCAACCAAGAGCTACCAAAGTTTGTTGAGCCCTGGTAGAGAATGAAAAGATACAAAGAAGGAGCCAAAAATATGAAAGGTCAAGTAATAAAGAATGAAGGCAAACAATCTATGAAGCAGAATGTCAACGGCTTTACATCCATTTTATCATTTAACATTTGTGAGGTTTTTACTTTATATTTCTCAGCAAATCATTATTAAAACCAGTGAAATATCAGAAGGACAAAATAAAATCCCATCCTCCCCTGACTCTAGCCCACATTCTGAGGTAACCAACAGTAACAATCTAATGTGTGTCCTGTCAATTTCTTCTTGCTCAAGTATTTACATACTGTTAAGATTAGATGTTTTTAGCTTAAAAAAAAACTTGAAACAGAATCATGATTCCAGTATTTTTCACTACCTTGTCTTTTTCTCTTAATAGTTTTTCCTGAGAGTTTCTGGTCACACCAGACTCATTTTTCTAACTTATTTATGCTTACACCCATACAATAAATTTTTTTTTCAGAAATTTAGCATAGTATGCTTTACAACCTTAACTGGTAAGTGAGATAAGCCAGTTAGAGAAGAATAATTACATGATCTCACAGACGTGTATTATCTAAACTAATCAAACTCATCCAAAGAGTAGAATGGTGGTTACCAGGGACTGGAGGGAGGGGGAAATGGGGAGCTACCGAACAATGGCTATGAAGTTTCAGTTATGCAAGATGAACCAGTTCTACAGGCTACAGATCAGAGGTTCCTTTAACCCCCTCTTTATACTGCAGATACCAGTCACAAGTCCAGGTTGTTCCCTGTTCTCCTGACTGACTTCTATAAATCAGAGATTACCACCATCCCCTCTTTCAGTTCATTTTCTAGAGTGGCTCACAGAATTCAATATTTTACTTACAAAATCACTACTTTATTATTAAAGAATATAACTCAACGGGGAGCCTGGGTGGCTCAGTGGGTTAAAGTCTCTGCCTTCAGCTCAGGTCATGATCTCATGGTCCTGGGATCTAGTCCTTCATCGGTCTCCCTGCTCAGTGGGGAGCCTGCCTCCTCTTCTCTCTGCCTGCCTCTCTGCCTACTTGTGATCACTCTCTGTGAATTAAAAAAAAAAAGAATATAACTCAACAGCCAGATGGAATAGGTACATAGGGCAAGGTATGCAGGAAGGGGTGCTGAGCTTCCATGCTCTCTAGAAGCACACCACCCTCAAACCAACATGGAAGCTCTCCAAACTCTATCCTTTTAGGCTTTTATGATGGCTTCACCACATTACCACAATTATTTAAATCATTGGCTACTGGTGATTAATTCAACTTCCAGCACTGCCCCCCCCGCCCCAAAACTTTCTAGAGGTCAGGAGATAAGAGTTTCAACTTCTAATCACACCACTGGTTCCACAACAACCTGCCCCAATCCTTAGGTTTTGATCAAAAGTCACTCCACTGACACCAGAAAACACCCCTACTGCTCTTAGAAAGTTCCAAAGATTTTGGGAGCTCCGTCAGAAACTGGGGTAAGACCAAATATAGTTGACACTCGAACAACACAGGTTTGAAGTGTGCAGGCCAACTTACATGCAGATTTTTGATACAATAAACTTATTTTCTTTATGATCTCCTTAACATTTTTTCTGTAGCTTACTTTTTTAAAAGATTTGTCAGAGAGAGAGAGAGTGCCTTCACAAGCAGGGGGAACAACAGAGGGAGAAGCAGTCTCCCCACTGATCAAGGAGCCCTATGCAGGACTTGAACCCAGGACCCTGGGATCATGACCTGAGCCAAAGGCCAATGTTTAACCAACTGAGCCATCCAGGTGCCCCTCAAGCTTACTTTATGGTAAAAATATAGCATATATGACACATAACATACGAAATATATGTTCATCAACTGCTTATGGTAGGTTTCTGGACTAAAATTAAGTTTTGGGGAGTTCAAAGCTATACTCATATTTGCCGCTGCATGGGGAGGGGGTCCCAACCTCTGTCTTTATCCAAGGCCAACTGTATATTTATTTTAAGTCACAATATCACATTACCATAATTTTAAGAAATTTAATAGTGGGCTCAGTCATTAAACGTCTGCCTTCAGCTCAGGTCATGATCCTGGGATCAAGCCCTACATCAGGCTGCCTGCTCAGTGGGGAGCCTGCTTCTCCCTTTCCTGTTCCTCCTGCTTGTATTCCCTCTCCCTGTCAAATATTTTTTTTAAAGATTTTATTTATTTATTTCACAGAGGCAGAGAGATCACAAGGAGGCAGAGAGGCAGACAGAGAGAGACGGGGGAAGCAGGCTCCTTGCTGAGCAGGGAGCCCGATGCGGGCCTCGATCCCAGGACCCTGAGATCATGACCTGAGCCGAAAGCAGAGGCTTTAACCCACTGAGCCACCCAGGCGCCCAAATATTTTTAAAAATAAAATTTAATAGTAAAGTTTATTGCCTCTTATGTCTGGCTTTTTTCCTTTAGCATAATGCCTCTGATGTTCATCTATGTTGTTGCATGAATTCATACTCCTTTATTGCTGAACAGTGTATCTCACTGTATGAATTATAGTAAGGTGATACTTACTAATTGGTCATTCTTATCCTTTGTAGTTTGGGGTAATAGCCCCAGGAAAGCTGCCATTAATATTTGCTTACATGTATTAGCATGGGTATACACTTTCAAATCTCTTGGGTAAATACCTAAGGGTGGAATAGTAATTTTGATTAAAGTGGCTGAGAACATTCTCCTACAATTCTTTGTGGGCACATCTATTTTCAAACCCCTTGGGAGTGAAATCACTGGGCCACTAAAGTGTGTTTAACTTTGCAAACACCTACCAAATTCTTCTAAAGTACTGTACCACCTTGTCTTCCCACCAGAAATCTGAGAGTTTCAGTTCTTTGTCCTAGCCAACACTAAGGGTTGTCACTTTTTTATTGAGTCAGAGGATGTTTTCCTAGAGGACACACCTTAACTTGCTCAGATAATCTTTGAAAATAAACCGAAGTCTGTCACTACTCCTGTGACAATCATCTCAGGTGCCAAGAATCAAGACCCATTATCATCCATCCATTAGTGTTCTGCCATGGGACTACCTGTCCAGCTACAGAAGGGGAATTGGTACCACTTCTACATTTGCCTACTTCATCCACAAATCTCCGTAGGAAGTTGCTTGTCTCATTTAAATGTAGTGCTTGCTGTTTTGCTCCATCAAGCTGTGAGTGGACAAGGGAGGACTTGGAAAAGCCATTCTTTCTCTTGGTAATCCAGAGCCACTTTTTAATACAGTTTTAAAGGAACAAAGGTAACACCAACTACAGAACACTCAGAAGATGTTGCTTCTTTATCCTTGTAACTTATATGGCTGTCCTGAAGTGAAGATCCTTAGTAGGGTCTTCTTACACATCTGAAAGCATTTTATGTTAGGCTTATCAATGAGGTAATGGTACCATGCCTCACTCTGCATCCTACATCCCTCTGCATGCTTTGCCTACATTTTGTAGGAGAGAATAGAGAACAGCCATGACCTACCTTGCCACCACCACTTCCAGCCTCCACTCGGGCTTTTCTTCAAGTGCCCCTTGTGGCCACAGACTTCAATACAAGTACTGCCAAAGTCCACCTGTGTTGGAAAAACTCCCCAACTCATAGGAAAAGTAGTTCCTCACCATGAAAACTGAACAGCATTAAGAGAAACAAGGCAGGGTAGAAATTTTCCAAGGACACTATCTCCAACCCCAGACCCTTGCATATCTTATCTGAATCATAGTTCCTTGGGAACTTCAGTGTGATGGTCTCTGACCATCCTGCCTCTGAGCTAAAAGAGGCTTAATGGGCTCACAGCACCCAGTGTTATTCCCAAGACTTGAGGGCCAAATACTGGCATTCCCCCCTCTTCCTGAAGGAAGCTTATGTGTTTGGGAAGTAGTTTGATGACTCAGAAATCGCATGTTCCAGAGGCTGGGGTAGGATTAGAGATACATCCAATCACCAGCTCAAACTCGGGTGAATCATATTGACAGGTCAAAGTTCTCTACCTCAAAGACACAGTAAAAATTTCAACTGACACCTACATGTTGAGACAAAGTACAAGCACAAAACTATTCCCCAAAATGACTTTTTATTCTAAAACTTTAGACATTAAATGTTATATTTTATCTCCTGTATTTCTATCATTCAGCTCTGGCAGGGGGCGGGGGAGGGGGCGGGGGAGGAGTAACACTGTCAACTCGTGTTATTGCTCGTGTTCCTTCTGCATCAATCACCCTCTCCCCTTCCAATCTGTCTTTAGACGTAACCACTCTTCTCAGAATTGCAAGTTTATCATGTATTAAAAAACAAAACAAAAACCAAAAACACATGAAGATATTTCTTCATTCCTGGGCAAATATGATGTTTTTAAATTTTATATTTATGTGATTATGTATTCTCCAATTTCATTTCTCTGTTCAACTGTGTATTTACTTTTATGTACTACTCTGTAGTATTCTATTTTATGATTATACATAACTTTGTATCCTTTGTCCTACTGACAATTAGGTTATCTCCAGTTTTTTTTAAATTATAAATATAGCTGCTTTAAGTATAATTCTACATATCTCCTTGTCACCTAAAGATTTTTTTTCTTGGGTATACATGTAGAAATGGGGATGCTAGATAAGGCAGACACAGCTCACTCTTCTAAGATTGCCAAACTGTACCTGAAGAGGACTATGCTAATTTACATTTATATCAGGTTTGCCCAAGAGCTCCTATTGTTCTCTGTTCTCATTAACAGACATTCTGGTGGTTGTGAAATGGCTTATGTGTACTTTTTAATTTTTAATTTTCCTAATTAGAGTTATTAAAGCAAAATTTATGCAAACTTAGTTAAGGAGACTTCATTCAAGGCTATGGCAATGATAGAGACCAAAGTGCAGTCTGAACTCCATATGATGAAATAAAACATAGGAAGATTTTTCAAAGCTGGCATGAACTAGTGGAAGAGTACTAGAGGATCTTAGGCGGTTGATCAATGGGATCTGTCCATCACATCCTCTTATTCCTCAGTTTGCAAATATTTCTCTAGCTAAGGCTACCTGTGCTTCCCTACCTATAGAGTGGGGGGGGGGCAGGTGCTATCTCCCTTGATGATTACATTTCCAAGGGATGGTGCCCAGGTCCTTAAGATAATTTTAGTACATAAAACTGACACAAAGGTTATTTTTAAAAGATTTACATCTGAAAGGCACATAGGAATAATTTACAATTAAAAGTTTTAAGTAAATGCTCTAAGAAAAGTGAGATCAGGGGCCTTGAGTCAGGAAAAAGTCTGTCTAAAGTTTAGTCAAGCTGAGAGGAATGTCAGAGCCATCTCGGTCAGAAGTTATCAGCCACTCACTTTTCTGATTGAGTAATACCTATTCTTTTGCCCACTTTTCCACTGAGTTGTTAGTCTTTGTGATTTCTAAGATCTTCATATACCCTGGATACAGATTTTTTTTTTATAAATTATATGTCTCACCTACCTCTCAGTTGGTAGCTTGTCTTTTGATTTTCCTCACAGTATCTTTTGATGAACAGGAGATTTTAGTATTAATGTAAAGTTATCCAATATTCCTCCCTCCAAATTGCATTTTTTTAAGTTAAGAAACCCTTCCCTATGGTCACCAAGTGGTTTATTTTAATCTAAATTCTGCTTTCCCAATTTAGATTATGAAAGGTGAAATAAAATGGAGTCACCCATGTCAAGCAGTTTTGAGAGTCAGGAGGCCATTAAGGAGGAAGGACTTGCCCACATTTTCACAGGGTGGAACCATGAGCTTATGAACTGAGCCAAACTACAAAATACTCTAAGAAATTTGCACAAACACCTGCAACTTCCTATAGTAGCTACCTTTTACAGTCATAGCCTTAGCAACCAATTAATTTCAGCAGTTTTCTTCTACCAACATCTTTCAAAATTTTGTAAACAAGTGACTCCTTTTATTAAAAAAAAAAAAAAAAGCCCTGACTCTTGCTCCCTAGGAGAACACTATTGGGGATGCTACCCAAATCAATGTACCCCAAATTCCTATTCATTGATCACAAATAAACTCTTTCACTTAATTATTGTCCCCTGACAATTTTAGATTGATATGATCATCTACTTATTCTTATGTCTAATATGTAGCCTTTGGAATATCATTTGTTATAATCAAACTTTCATATGCATGCTGGTCAATTCACTGATTTACTCAGTCCCACTGATCTATTTTTCTGTACCTACACTAATACCAGTCTAATAATGCTGCAGTAGACAAATCTTGATATGTAGCAGGCCAAGTCTCCTAACCTTTTTCCTCAAAGTGTTTTTACCTTCAACTGCTTTAAATACTTTGTTCCCTGTGTTTAAAATATCCCCAATATTTGCTAATGACACCACAAAGGGCTGATATCCAAGATCTATAAAGAACTTCACAAGCTCAATACCCAGAAAACCAATAATCATGTCAAAAATGGGCACAAGACATGAACAGACACTTCCCCAAAGAGGACATACAAATGGCCAACAGACATATGAAAAAAATGTTCATCGCTAGCTGTCAGGGAAACTCAAATCAAAACCACATTTAGATAAAACCCTACACCAATTAGAATGGCCAAAATTAACAGGACAGGAAACAAGTGTTGGAGAGGATGTGGAGAAAGGGGAACCCTCTTTCACTGTTGGTGGGAATGCAAGTTGGGGCAGCCACTTTGGAAAACAGTGTGGAGATTCCTCAAAAAATTAAAAATAGCTACCCTGTGACCCTGCAATTGCACTACAGGGTATGTACCCCAAAGATATGGATGTAGTGAGAAGAAGGGCCATTCATACCCCAATGTTCATAGTAGCAATGTCCACAACCACCAAACTGTGAAAAGAGCAGAGATGCCCTTCAACAGATGAATGGATAAAAAAGATGTGGTCCATATATACAATGGAATATTACTTAGCCATCAGAAAGGATGAATACCCAGCTTTTGTATCAACATGGACAGGACTGGAGGAGATTATGCTGAGTGAAATAAGTCAGGCAGAAAAAGCCAATTATATGGTTTCACTTACTTGTAGAACATAAGGAATAAAATGGAGGACTTTAGGAGAAGGAAAGGAAAAGTGAATTGGGGTGAATGGGAAGAGGAGACATACCATGAGAGACTGTGGACTCAGAAACAAGCTGAGGGTTATGGAGGGCGGGAGGAATGGGTAAGCCTGGTGGTGGGTATTAAGGAGGGCACGTATTGCATGGAGCACTGGGTGTGGTGCATAAACAATTTGGATCACTGAAAAAATGTAAAAAATAGAAAATAAAATATCCCCCCAATATATTGAAGTTTATTTCATTAGGGGAATTTGATTCTATCAGAAATTTTAGTAGACAATAGTATACTATGTGTACAAGTGCTAAAAGAGGTGGAGTAGCTCACTAAAAGGGGAAAAAAATGCTTAGAATGCCCATGGTCCATTTCCCATGCATCATTACTTTGCTAAGGCCCTGCAGAATATAGTTTATCTCCTTTCCGATTCCCAGGAACACCTAATTCTTCTCTATATTCTTATGCACATACCTAGAAAGATTCTCTCAGAAGACAAAAACTTTGCTCAGCACATAAATGCAATTCAGCAACTAAGAAAAACATTACGGCTGGTGATGGTATTTTAGGTCATGACTCCTTCCTTGGAAATACACCTTCCTGGGTGTAACTTTCAATTTTTGAACACCAACCCCTTCAAGTGGCTATTTCGTTGTCCAATATATAATGACTACTCCTATATCTTTCAGCCTCACTGATCATCTGTTGCTACCAATTGGCTGATATCAAAGAGATACAGCATTTTTTAAAATAATTGCTACATTCTTTGTACCATCAGTTTCTCAAAGTTTAATCTTTTGGCATGTAGCAGTCTGGCAACAGAAACTAATCAATAAGTAATAGCTATTTTAAAACGTTCTTCATTCCTTTAAAAAAAAAGTCAAATTCAGCTTCTGTTCAGTTATAAACTTTAACCATATAATCTCAGGATAAATATCAGGTCACTGTGAGGTTGTTTTGACAGTACTATAGCTTTTATACATTAATATCCCTTCCCCTGCTTTTAGTTCAACTTCCCTAAACACCTGAGCTTTTTAAAATAAAACCATATGAACTGTGAATTACACTTCTAAGGCAGCATGGACAAGCACGAGCTCCAGTGAGGTCTTCCAAATGCCACTTTCAGCCTAGTGCAATTTCAAGGCCATAACTTACCTCTTTTTCTCATCTGCCCCCCCCCCCCACCGCTTCTGGGGAATAGGCTGGACAACATAAAACTCCCTACAAGGAAGAGATAATAAAATCCACTTTTGCTAGTGCAAAATGTAATTTTCCACTATAGTACTGTAAATGGATAGGATTCCTTCAGTTCTCAGAGGTGGGTCCTTTAATAGTAGGAAGCCATTCTTGGGCCAGTGTTTGGAGTTTTCATCACGAAACTCAAAACCTCAGATTCTATCGCCTCTAATGTTCTGCTTGTTTTCCTGTAATTACCAGGAGTGATTTTCTTTTTGATAAGAGTCAGATGCCTTATCAGTGACCTCTCAATTCCAATTCTAGGGGTTTATGACAAAGAAATAACAGTAGGATTAAAGGCAGGGACTTGAGTCAAATATTTGAGTTCATATCTTAATTCTGTCATTTTCAAGCTGTTTGACTTTGTGCAAATCACATAACCTCTGTGTGTCTGTTTCCTCATCTGTAAATGGGGATGACAATAATAAACTCTTTGGATTATTGTAGGAATAATTCAGTGCATGTGAAATACTAAGATACTGGCATACAGTAACCATTATGTAACAATTTGCTGTTAAATAATAAACATGCTCTTTATAGAATTGTTTGATAGAAAAAGTTTTTAAATGAATAGTTTAGATGTCTATTGCTTATCACTTCAATAGTGGCCTGCTAAGAAGCTATAAAAAATAATGGTGCAGAGCTTTAAGTAAGACTGGTTAGCATGATGAATACCTAGGCAAAAAAGGAAGATAGGCCCTTTCAAAAAAAAGTATACTGACCAACTCAGCAAAATTAGACTTTCAGCATGGGTAATCACACCCCTAAGTGTAATTTTCCTTATTTTGGCATGAGAGTACAACTGTTAGAAATTCAGGCATTTAGAGATTAAGTCCTCTTCCACAAATATTTCCTAACAAAGCTACTTGAAGACATATTCCAGCAAACAGTAAAAATTTTAGAATTAAAAAGTAATCCAAAGAGCTGTGGACATAACCAAAGGGAGGAAATAGTTTGGAAACACCACAAATCCCAGGATAAACTCAATTGCCAACCTAGGAATTTAGACCCAGTTGGTCTAAGATTAAGAAGTTAACACATTCTTAAAAGGAAGTCTGGGAAAACAGCTTTAAGAGCTCAATTAAAATCTAGTTATAAGCTTTCAAAAACCATAAAAACCAAATTAAAAAGCCCAGGGGTAAAAAAGTAGAATAAAAAGATTATGGTCAAAATATGAAGCAAACTGAAATGTAACATGATTTTGGACCAAGTGAGGCCATGTCAGACAAGACAGTTTTTCAGTCTTCATGATTAGGACATTCTGCCACAATTAGGGTGTTAGCCACATAGGCACCTCCATTTCCAGAAGGATCACATCACTTTAGTTGTAGAGTGAATATACAAAATTATCCTGTTTATTGGCTTTTAAGTTTTAGAATAGACATATGGATAAAAACTTCATTATAGTTTGGAGAATATACTGCACAAGATTTATCAATCTTGTCTATATTAGCCAAATAGTGCATTTGTGTGCATTACAAAACAGTACCTCCTCAGCAAAACCTTTTACTGCAATAACTATACAAATTTATCATGACCATGAATGATATGCACCCCCTAGAACTGTCCGCAAAACCATCAACTGTGGCCTTAGGTAAATTAACACTTGAAGAGAAGTGAAAAGGAAGAATGCTAGAGTTAAATATTTCCTATTAGGGAGTCAAAGATTTAAGGTTATTGGAACCATAAGTTGTATTTAAGTTTATTATTAAAAATTAGTTATTTAAAATATGTGAGCTACAAAGTATAGTTATTAACCAAATAGAAACTAATATATATCATATACATTTTTATACAGTTTATAAATTAGAAGATAGGTGGGTCTTAGTATAGTTAAGCTAAGTTTCATTCATAGAGTGGGAATCCATCAATTACCGTGTTATAGGATTATTTGGTGTTCTAAAAGTAGCTATCAAGTAAAATGATCAAGAAGTATAAAGAAGAATGAGAGGATAGCATTGGACAGAAAACTTTGATACCATTCCATATCATTCAGCATGCATTTGTATTACTTTTATAATCATTTTAAAAGGTGATATATATTTATTAACAAATGTACACTGAATATACAATGTTATAAAAGCTACATCGAACATTCATTTTGTTTATGTCTGAGCTGGAGCTTCTATTTTGGCTCTTGTCTAACTTTTCCAGATAGTCTTGTATAATTGATCCATGTCTTTTTTTTTTAAATAAACATTAAGTTGCCATTAACAAAAGTTGAGATGCTAAAACTCTTCCTTTAAACTCTCCCATACCTTCCTTTGGCCTCTTATCTCTCTGCATTTGTGGCCAGTGGAACTTTATCAACTACATGAACAAATCAATGCCCTGTGTCCATTTTAAATAGTACATTCTCCAGCCCATGTACCTACTAAGTGATGGCAGGGGATGGCCAAAGGATGATACTGTTAAAGTATCTATCTACACAGTCTATCACTTCTTAGTGGGGTAAGCCTATTCCAAGCTTATTCCTTTTATGTGGAAACAGACTCTGAAGAAAATGTGTAAGTTTTTGTGGTTTTTGGAACTAAAATGCAGAAATCACCTGACTTTCAACATCACAGGTACACATTTGACATCTACAACTGATGTTTTCCAAAGGACTCACAATGGGATTTTTCACATTTAAAGCACCAGGTAGTTAACTAGGAAAAAATTAACAAATTAATCTATGAAAGAATGAAACAACAGGTGTTTCTCATGTCTGGGCCATGCAGTTCCACACTCTGGCCATGGAAACTCATTCAGCAGCATCCATCTATTCAACAATGAAAGAAAAATCTGACAGAATGTTGGTTAGGATGGAGCTTTTTCATTTAGCCCTATTATCTCATTTTGCAAACACAAAAAGCCAGGTCTTGGGAACACAGGTGACTTGCCCAATGCCACACCATTGTAAAACAATAGCTCTAGGTCTCAAAATCAAGTCTCCCTGAAGCATGCACTTCCTTATGCTGATGCTTAAAAATTAGAATAATGGAGAGCCATAGGATTTAATGTTAAAAAATTGATTTCTTATATATATATATTTTTAAAGATTTTATTTGACAGAGAAAGAGATCACAAGTAGGCAAAGAGGCAGGCAGAGAGAGGAGGCAGGTTCCCTGCTGAACGGAGAGCCCGATGTGGGGCTCAATCCCAAGACCCTGAGGTCATGACCTAAGCCGAAGGCAGAGGTTAACCCACTGAGCCACCCAGGCGCCCCGTCGTATATTTTTAAAAAAGAAAACATGCTTAGAAAAAGACAAAATGGAAAGATATATTAATAGGCATAGTGCTGAGATATGATTTTCTTTTCCATATTCCCAAGTTTTTGCGTTGTAGGAAATATGAAATAAGAAGAATGAATGACTCCTCAAACTATCTGAAGTTTCAAGTGGATTTAACCCTGCTGGGTGACAGCAGAGAGAAGAGTAAATAAAGCAGTCAGTTTCATGTTGTGAGTGTGCATGTGTGTATACACCCTCTTAGCAAATTTCAATTATATGATAGTGTTATGTATAGTCACCATGCCATACAGTAATTCCCCAGATTTATTTACTTTTCTTAACTCAAACTTATCTCTTGACCAACATCTCCATTTCCCCCTCCCCTGAGCGCCTAAAAACCACCATTCTACTCACTATTTCTAGGAGTTTGACTATTTGATTCCATATGTAAGTGATATTGTGCAGTATTTTTCTGTGTTTGGTTCACTGAGCATAAGGTACTCCAAGTCCATCCGTCTTGCTATAAATGGCAGGATTTGGATATGTTAACTACATTGTTGTATGATTATTTCACAGTGTATACATGTATCAAATCATCAAGTTGTACACGTTGGGTATATACACTTAAAATCCATTGTTTTTGTATAGCTGCTCTTGAAATCTAAAATGAAAGTGAGGGAGGGGAAATAAAAAAGCGAGCCAGGAGGGAAGCATAGGCATCTTTTGCTGGTTTCCCAAGACAATCTACACAAGACTCAAAGTTCTTCCATTCCCCAGCCCTTCCTTCCAAGCAGTGGTGTGAACAGAATACCAGGTGAGGGGATATGGAGTCTTTAACACTTGAATTGTTCACACTGCCTGCAGCCACTACAGCTGGGGAGGTCTGCAGAACCCAAGAAATGTTTGTTTGCTGACTCAGAGTACCTCCTTTATCTTCAACCCTGATCCCATTCTTGTCCATTGCACATAACTTATCCAAAAAGGAGCTAGTGTTCTTCTGAAATAGTGTTTATTTCATAAACAAGTAGTTTGTCACATCATAAGATCACCAGCAGAAGGAAAGGGCATCATAACTGAGGACATTGGCAGTATTGCCCACCCAGTTCAGCCAGGGGAAGGAGCCTCTGCTACACTTGATTAGATCTAACAGTTTTCAAAGTTCACATCTATGGACTACTCCTTGCCTTTCCTAAGTCTTGAAGTATTTTTCTGGGAAAAACAACTTCCTGAATCCATTGATTCAGTACATTTTATTTCCTTCCTTCAATTCTTTGATTCCTGAGAACAAATGTAAAGCTCTTCTCTCCATACCCCACCCTGTTCAAAACATCACTGTACTGGGCTAGCTATATTTGGGCTTCCGCCAGATTGCTTTCCAGAATGCCTTCTGCAGGCACCACTACTACATAACCACTACACTTGGCATCACATTCACTAATGTTTGCCTATTTAATGGGTAAAAAGTAGCACTTCATTGTTTTCAGTTGCATATCCTGCTAATGACTGAGTCTTCAATTTGATCACTTTTAAACCCAGATCTACATTTCTATCCTACCATTTTCCCATCTGATCAGCACAACCCTGCACTCATAAACCAGACTTTCAACCTCTAAAACAAAACAGGCTGTGAAGTGTTATTTGCAGATCAGATTCCTAGGGCTGCCTTAAAGTACTAAATACTGGGTGGCTTATCACAGCAGAAGCTTACTCTTTTATGAATCTGAATGCTGTAAGTTTGAAGTCAAGTGGTCAGCAGGACCATGATGCTTCTGAAGGCTCCAGTGGTGATTTGTTCCTTGTTTGGTCCGGCTTCTATTAGATGTCAGTAGTCCTTACAACCCTTTGGGTTGCAGGTTCATCACTCCTATCCTGAGTTCTTCTTGTCCTGGTGCCTTTGTAACTCTATTTCTCTTTGTATCTGGTCTGTGCCCAAACTTCCACTTATGAGGACACCAGTTACATTGGAATAGGTTCCAACCTAATCACATCATTTTAACTCAGTATTTCTGTAAAGACCCTACTGCTATGTAAAGTCACATTCTGAGGTATGGGGAACTACAATTTTGTCATATCTTTTTAAACAGGACATAGCAGCATGGAAAATGGACTTGTCAGTGTCTCTTCCATAGTATCTACAAGCCAAAATCCTTCATTAGAGTATGTAAATAGTCTACTAGTTTGAAAAGTATCTCTACAGAGAGGTAGAATGATGTACCAGGCTACCACTGCTTGCACATTAGGAAGCATATTTTAATCCTATCTAATGAATTTTGCTCTGTTGGTGTCTTTTCCAAGCAAATACTAAACTACCTGTTTGTTGATATATTCCAAATCCAGGAAGAGTACGTCCTGCCCAGTGACCAAAGCTTGTTAACTGTAGTTAGAGGCCACACAAAGCCCTTACAAATTTATAAGAAGGCTTAACATGAGATCTACCCTCTTGGCAATTTTTAAATGCGCAATACAGCATTAACTAGAGGCTCAGTGTTGTACATCATATCTCTAGAACTTGTTCATCTTGTACAACAGACGTGATATCCATTGATTAGGAACTCCTCATTTCTCTAAGTCCACACCCCTGGCAATCAGCATTATGCTGTTTCTGTAAGTTAAGCTATTCAATATAGAATATACAAGTGAAGTCATAAAGTGTATTTATCCTTCTGTGACTATTTTGACTTACCATAATATCTTTCAGGTTCATCTTTGTCACATATGACAGAATTTCCTTCTTTTAAAGGATGAATAATATCCCATTGTATGCATAAATCACCTCTTCTTTACCCATTCATCCCTTAGGGGACATGTAAGTTGTGTCCACATATTTACTGTTAATAGTGCTGTAATGAACATCGGAGTGCTAACATCTCTTTGAGATCCTGATTTCAATTCATTTGGATATATATCCAACTGTGGAATTGCCAGATCATATGGTAGTTGTATTTTTAAATTTGAGGAAATCTCACTCTCCTTTCTATAGCAGCCACACCATTTTTTTTAAATTCATACCAAAAATGTATAAAGATTCCAATTTCTTGATATACTTCACACTTATCTTGCTTTTTGTTAATAACCTAGTATGTGTAAGGTGATGTCTCATTTGATTTGCATTTGCTTAATGAATGATGTTTGTCTTCTCATACACCTGGTATAAGCCAAAAAAATTTGAATATAGCCAGTATCTGCAAGGATTTTAATAAAGGTGCCTTCAAAAACTGAAAGCTGTTTTTATATGAACTTGAATTTTAAGAGTCAAATTGTAGGGTCTAATAACACCAAGAGAAGGTGATCAAGATTAGAATCATAGACCTGTGAGAAGACTCTAGACTTGAGGAATCCCTTCCAGTTATATTCTCTTGGGTGGTGTGAAAGATTTAATTGTATGTGCAAGAAGTAGGTTATGTTGGTACCTACTGTGTGTCAGGGAATGCATGCAGCACTGAGAAAATAGGAATAACGAGACCCCTCCCAACTCCTATCCCTGCCCTCATGGAACTTGTAGGAGCAGGAAATAGAGCCAGGCTTCTGGAAGTTAACATAATTAAAATATAGATTGTCAGAGTTAGTTATGGTATGCCTAATTTTCATCAGGATACTTTTTACATTGATTGAAGTTTTATAAGGGCATTGGTAATCTGAAAAGATGGAAATTATTTCAGAATGCATCAGGTATTAGCAAACCATGACCTCCTAGGTGAGTGTGATGAAAAAATAATGCAATTAACAAAGCAATGATAAAGAGAATCAAGCCCATGTTCTTAGCCTTTTTTTTTTTTTAAGATTTTATTTGACAGAGAGCATGAGCACAAGCAGGGGGAGCATCAGAGGGAGAGGGAAGAAGCAGACATCCTGCTGAGCAAGGAGCCTGATGTGGGGTTCTATCCCAGGACCCTGGGATCATGACCTGAGGTGAAGGCAGGTGCTTAACCGACTGAGCCACCCAGGCAACCCCTCCAGGTTCTCAGACTTAAGCACTGTTTATTACAATAAGGAAGATGGGACCCAGAGCAATTTTGGGGGGAAATCTGCTCACATATTTACCTACAATTATGTAACTATAATTAATATACATGATGAATTGCTACATGATTAGATTTCAGTGCTGGATTGTTTTATTTTGGCTAGTTGACATCACTATTTTGCTCTCACCTGTAAACTCTACAGGAGAGGGGTTTCAAAATTTAGCATAGAACAACTATTAGGTTCTTGCTACTTAATTTATACACTGAAACCATGTGAAGACCATAAAGGTTGTGAAATAAAAGGAAGATGAATCCCTTATCTTGAGATAAATATTAAATATACTCAAACTCAGAATTATCTGGTTCTTCTAAATGTCATTTCTGAAGGAATTAGAATTCAGGTATATTTTGGTTGGAGAAAAAGGATTCTAATAATCAGTATATAATTGTATCTTTAAAAAGTCAAACACTGCTTAAATGATACTCATTTTTGTACTTTATTTGGGGATGGGAGAGGGGCAAAGGGAGAAGTAAAAGGAGAGGGAGGGAGAAATCCTAAACGGGCAACACACTTGGTGCAGATACCAATGCAGGGCTTGATCTCAAAACCCTGAGATCATGACCTGAGCTGAAATCAAGAGTTGGATGCTTAACTGACTGAGCCACCCAGGTGCCCCAGTTTTGTGTACATATTAAACAGTTTTCACTGATACATTAGACAGAATTTTAGTCACTAAAACAGGTTCAAATCATGCAATATCATACATTTAACTCTATTACAATGTCACTTCTATCATTTAGGATTACAAACAGTTATAGCTACTATATCACTAGTTAAATTATATGATTGTTTCAGCACTTATTTTCTTGCCTACAATCAAATTCAAAACCCACAATTGGCTGTCCTAGTACGTGGTCAAGCTGGCTTTTATTAGCTATTTTATGTGATTTAAGGCCAACTAACCAGTTAAATGTTTTCACATGGAATATTTTAAATTTCCCCTCAATATCTATAAAATCTACTGGTCTGTCCCTTCTCCTTTTCCACTTTTAAAATGGGCATCATAGAACGCTTTCTTTAAAACCAATCTATACCATTTTTACTCTGCATTCAGTCCTCTATTTCCTTCTGATAAATTGTATGTATCAGACACAAGAGACTTTTACATGGAAAACTATAAGGCACAAATGAGGGAAATTGAAGAAGACAGAAATAAAAGCAGAGATACTCCATGTTCGTGAATTGGAAGAATATTGTTAAAATATCCATATAACCCAAAGTGATCTACAAATTCAATGCAATCCCTATTAAAACTCAAATAGAAACAGAAATAATTGTAAAATTTATATGCAACAACAACAACAAACGCTAAATAACCAAGGTAATCTTTAGAAAGGCAAAGCTGGCTGCATCATACTTCCCGATTGCCAACTGTATTACAAAACTAAAGCAATCAAAACAGTATTTTATTGGCATACAAACATTTAGATGAACAGAACAATATCAGAAACCCAGAAAAAAAACCTATGCATATACTGTCAATTAATGACTGAAGAGACAAGAGAGCCAAGAATACTCAGTAGGGAAGGATAGTCTCTCCAGTAAATCATGTTAGGAAAACTGGACAGCCAGATGGGGGGAAAAGAGGGCAGGAGGGAGGAAAGGTTAAAAAAAAAAAACCTTAAAACTACACCCTTAAATCATACTATGTGTAAAAAAAAAAAAAAACTGAAAGTGGGTTGACAATTTGAACACAAGGACTAAAACCAGAAAACTCCTAGAAGAAAACATAGGGAACCAAGAACTTTGACACTGGTTTTGGTAATGACTTTTCTGACTTGACACAAGAAAAAAAATATGTATCAAGTGGTACTATATCAAATTACAAAGCTTTTGCACAGCCAAGGCAAGCTGCAGTTGGAAGAAAACACTTGCAAGTCATAGAACTGACAAGGGGTTAAAAGTACACAAACTATATAAAGAATGTTGACAATAGAAAACTGAATATGTTCATCAAAAAATGAAAAATAGAGCTACACTATGACCCAGGAATTGGACTACTGTATTTACTCCAAAGATACAGATGTAGTGAAAAGGGCCATATGGACCCCAATGTTCATACCAGCAATGTCCACAATGGCCAAAATGTGAAAAGAGACAAGATGCCCTTCAACAGAAGACTGGATAAAGAAGATGTGGTCCATACACATAATGGAATATTACTCAGCCATCAGAAAGGATGAATACCCAACTTTTGCATCAACATGGATGGGACTGGAGGAGATTATGCTGAGTGAAATAAGTCAGAGAAAGTCAATTATCATATGGTTTCACTTATTTGTGGAACATAAGGAATAGCATGAAGGACTTTAGGAGAAGGAAGGGAAAAATGAAGGGGAGTGGGGAGGAATCGGTGAGAGACAAACCATGATAGAATAGGATCATTTAATGGCTTATTGATTATACACATATAAACTCGTTTGTTTCTGATGACAGGAAGGTATAGTCATCTGATCTTCATTATACCTCCCTCTTAACAGATTTTCTGACAGCCATATCTCTCATTCTTATCCTTTCAATTATTCTTTCCTATGTTTTTGCAGGATCTTTGCATGAGCACAGATGACTTTAGGCCTATTTATTGTTATTTGGTAAAAATTGAAGTGAGATATATGTTTAACCACATGAGATATATCAGTCAAAAGGATTTCTCTAAAGCCCTTTTCACTCTCTATATTACCAGAACATTTCCTCTACTAGTGATAGCCCTCTACTAGTGATATGTCCTTTTTTAAGAGTCCGAGCAGCTTTGGATACCTATTAAGAAAGTACCAGAACCAAGGATTTTCCCAAGGCCAACATCAGAGAGTTCAACTTAGAGACCTATTCAAGGGAGACAGAAGTTAAGAGGTCAGAATAACTACTCTGGGATAAGTCATCTATTGATGGGGCATCTAGTTTTAAGATTTGTTTTCTCAAGCCGGTAAGACACAATTCCCCATTTTCTACTAGGAAACAGTACTGTATCAAGTTTACATCATTTCTAAACATAAAATCATTTAAACATATGGCAGAACACATCTTTTTTTCCTTTATAGGAACACATCAACATTTTCTTTTGGTCTGGAGTGTTTAAAGCAGTGTCATCCACCCTTCAGTAACAGTAGTTCCAATTTTCCAAAGAGAAGAATTATCAATGGCTAATTCTCAAAGACTCTCAGCCCCGCACTAAGAATATGTAAGGGTCCTCTGGAACATCTGAACCAATTTCATGTCATATACTTTCAATATGGCACTGAACACCTAATACTGTTCATGCCTATTTATTTATGGCACATTTATATTGAGAGGTATGTATGTTTTATTCTTTAATAGCTCTAGAACCCGATACTCATGAATGATTTGTTGGGTGATTGTACAAATTTTCTAGTAAACCCATCTGTAAATCATGAAGAAAGAGTCTTAAGGAGGTTTCCAGTGAATAAACACCCTTTTTCAGGGCTCATGGATGTTTTTTTGTTGTTGGTTTGTTTTTGGCAACAGAGGGAGGCTGAGGGTTTTTTTTCTACTGTTTTGTTTTTTTTTTTATTTAAGGTATACAATTGTGTGATTCAACACTTCTATACAACACCCAAGGCTCATTTCAGTGTGCTCCTTAATCCCCATTATCTATTAAACCCATCCTCCACCCACCTCCCCTCTGGTAATCATCGGTTTATCCTCTGTAGTTGGCAGTGGGCGGGGGGAACAAAAGGCATACTGAGAAAGGGACTCCTAAGTCTTGTTCTTTCTTGGACTTTTTCTTCTCTCCTTTGGCCTATGCCTTTTTATTACTGACACATCAAGTTAAACTGGATTCTGGAAGACCATTCTTGTCATTTTCCTTCTTAGGGATACATTCCCCATCTATAAGATTGGTCATAGCAAACTCTCATATTCAGCCTTTCCCTAAAATCTGGGGTGGAAGCCTAAGTTACACCAACAGTTATCAAACATCTGCTAGGACACTGTAAGCACTACCAAACCTCTAAGGTGAGATTATTGCATTTCAAGGTGCTTTTAATCCAGTTAATTTTTGAAAACCTAAGAGACAGTAAGAGATTTTTGTTGAATACTAAAACCATCTTTCTTTGGAACACAATTTTTATCTCAAAAGCTGCCTCCTCCCTTCTTTCCTACAATCCTTTAAACCAATTAAGAACTTCCAAAGGAAGCACTTTCAATGTGGATACTCATCTGTCACACATATCCCAGAGTATAGCACCTGCAAGACTCCTCTTGAGCTAAGGTAGTTGAGTGGAGAAGACCAAAGCTTTGTACAAAGGAATCTGAATTAGAATCCTCATTCTGCCTGCACTAAGTCTGTCACTTTGACAAGTCATTTCTCAGCCTCATCTTCCCAATTTGTGAAATTTGAAGAATGTTTACTATATGAAGTTATGAGACAAAAACATTTTCATGTAACCAGCACAAGCGTTTTTATAACTATTCATTTTCCCTTAATCTGTGAAGTATTTACTCATGTCACTAGACAGTCTTCATCTTAGTAATATATGTGTTACATGTTTTGGTCCTCTTCTCCACTAGGTGCTACAATATTTAAGAAGGAAACAGTCTAATCTCTGAAGTGCATATGGTCAGCTCTGTCCACATACCCATCTCCCTCATAAAAAAGTTAGAAAAGATGAAAGATTTCTTCTAGTATTGCTAGTGATAAACCTGTATCTGCAGAGAACAAAGTTCATATGCATCACTGTAGATGAAGCTCGGAAAAAAAAAAAAAAAAAGATCAGCCCCATTGTGTCTTTACTTCTAGTAAACAACTTTTTCTCTGCTGAAGAACTATTTTCATCCTATTTTCATTTGTATTGCTAGGCAACACCCTGTACCCCTAGTTTTATTTCTGGTTCTGCATTTGTTGTCACAGACACCTACAAGTTACAGCCCCCATGCTGGAGTATTTTTAGGTTTCATTTGTGAAGAGTCATATGTGCTATCAAATACCTCAAGTCACAATGATGCTTTGTACTTGTACAGAAGTTTTATTAACAAGCAAACATATCATGAACATGCTCACCAGTTTCATGACTCCTGAACTACTCCAGGAGGCATCCTCTGGAGATCTCATTATGAAAAGAATTGATTCACCTAGGACCATGCATTGTAGGAGGCAAGGACTCAAAGACCTATTCTGTTTTCTAGCCCTCATACAACTTTGACCCATTTCACATGTTGATGGGTCAGTTTACTTATCTGTAAAATGAAGATATTTAGCTTATTTATGAAACTACAATTTACATGGTGTTTATTGTCTCATGTCTCACAGAAATTTTCTTGCCTCCTTAGGACTCAGAGCTTTATTCTACCAACTAATTTGAAAATGGAAATAGAATTTTGACTTATGTTTTATCAAGACCAATGAATATGAAGATAAAGCCAGGGAGCTGAGAGTATTTAAGAATCATTGCAAAAGAAGTAGAGTACTAAAAGGTAATCTTGACTCAAGGTTTTTATTTTACCTTTCATCCACATCTTCCTTGGTATCCTCAGATTCATGAATACCTGAGTATTTAGGAGATGCTGCCTACCAAGGATCAATAGTTATAGGACTAGAGGCTCAGACCATTTCATAGGGTTTTAAAGTCAAAGGGACCTTATAGACCAAGAAGTCATAAGTAACAACCAAAGGAATATTTAATAGGACAGCAATTGGCGTTTCAGGATATGCCAGAGAGTGAGGAATATGGCCTAGGGGCTACACAAGAAGAGTACTTCCAAAGTAGCCAGAAAAAAAACTATGAAGGAAAGTTCTCATTAGAGCCAAAGGAAATAGAAATAAAAGCATGAGGCTGAGATAGCCATGCAACTATAGCTTTGCTAGTTTGTATATAGGTTTTTTTTTCTTAACTTCAAGCCATTTACCATGAGTCTTACAATATAACAAGTTTAAATAAGTTTTTAAAAGGAAAATAAAGGCAAAGGAAGGGTAAAGGAAGGAGGACTTGTTTTAACTCTAAGTCTCTAGGACTGCATAGAAACACATTAATACTTTCTGAACAGCTGCACTTTACTGTGCCAGGAAGCAGAGTACTTAGCACAGTGCCTAGCACATAAATACTTATAAGTTATAGTCACTCTTCATGTTATTGATCTTATTGTTAGGCAATGTTTTCTTCCTTGACTTGCAAAGTAAGAGGTCAAACCTGTCCTGATGTTAAACTCTTCCCTGTTCTACCCATTCCCTCCCTTCCTGTTTCCTTTTTGCCCCAAAATTCTTTAACTTAATGACGTAAGTGAAAATGTAATGAGCCTTCACAGTGTTGGAGTCAGAATCTACACTGTCGGCAGTTCTCAGCAAAGCTGTGAAATTAGCACATTTTTTATCCTTTTTCTTGGCTTCCCTTTTCTTTCCTCTTTTCTCCAGCATTGAGTAGCCCCATCTAGGTTTCTCTTAAACTTCACTCTACACCACCAGTATAAAATGTGTCCCATACCCTAAGGTATAAGTACATCTGAATAGGGAGGCACTAAAGCCCCAGAAGGACTATATTTTCAGATAGAACGAAGCTTTACAATGAAGACATTAAGCTTGAAGTGGAAATCCAATTGTCCATGTGTGAAGGGGTACAGGAAATTTTGTTTTTCAGAGAAAGAAATTATACATCATTTGTATAATTATCAATAAAGGCAAAGTACCAATTGAAAGTGTATTCCAAATGTAACTGGGATCCCCAGACTGATGGCATATTGTTAGGAATATCTCTCAATTAAAAAAAAAAAAGGTCTGTATCTGTGGTAGAAGGATTAACTACTTACTTATTACAGGGCAAAAGTCTTCAAAATGCTTTAGTCCATCTCGACCATTCTCTCTCCTCCCTCAAAAGTCTAACCCACCGCCAGGGATCTGCATTAAAACACCACCAAAAACACCTGGTATAGAAAACCAACAGGGCTGATGTCCTCAGGACCCTAAGCACTATAGGAAACAGATTCCCCTTTTTAAATTTTTTTTAAAGATTTATTTGAGAGAGAGAGAGAGAGAGCGCGTGTGGGAGAGAGCACACGCATCCCAAGCATCAGCCCCCTACCAAGTGCAGAGTCTGACATAAGGCTTGATCCCATGACCTGTAAGATCATGGCCCAAGAGCCAGCCACCCAACTGACTGAGCCACTCAGGTGCCCCTGAGATTCCCCTTTTAAAGGGCTCACAGTCTCAGTCACCCTGAGACCCTGAAAAAGAAAAAGCCACACAACAGTTTGACTCTTTTCAAAGAGGGAAGTGCTGGCACATGCCATTTTTTTTTTTAAACACTCTCTACCTACCCTGCTAGCCTAGGTGGGTAAGCTCAGATGCTGTACCCTCCCCACTGCCTTGCCAAAACAGGCAGGGGAGAGTAGCCGTGACACTAATTCAGCACCTTCCTGAAGCACTTTCCTGCTCCCTGGCTGGGATGAGCCATTAAAAATGGCCCTAACATACTCCCAGGTCTCAATCTAAAACCAGTGTGCACACACAGATAAGGCACTCTCCCACTGCATTCCAGAAGCCCATAAGTGAGTCAGTGAGCATGTCCCAACCTTACACTCACCAACTGCCTAGTTAATGCCAGCAGGCACACATAATGCACACAAGGAATGCCCCTTGATCACCTGGCCCTGGTAGGAGTTGGGGGGTGTGGCATTCTTAAGATCCATAGAAAGGCAAAAATAAGTATTTGGCAGGCCACGACTCCAATTTACTGCACAGATAACAATCTTAGACACAACCCCAGTCTTTCTGTGAAGAAGGTTTATATACTTGGCATGGAGAATCAGCCTGAGGACAAGTTTCAGTTTCTTATATATCTGAAGGTTAAGCAAACACTCCTAGGGAACATAGCAGGGAGATGCCATCCTTGCATATTCTATGGCCTCAATACAGCTTGACAATACCTCCCAGAAAGGAAGTCTTAAACATTCATCTGGAGCCTGAATCCACACCCCCACCCCACAAACTGTTGCCCAGGGGATACCTCTAGATCTCCTGGTCTGAAGGCCAGCAGGGATGATAGTTGTAGTCACACAAGAATATATGTATCTGTGTACTTTAAATAATGCTACCTGACCATCTGACCTCCCATTAGCTTGAAACTAATGATCAATGAGATTCCTCTCATAGGAAGCAAAACACTGATCAGTCTTGGCACACCCTCCATGATGGGGACATGAAGAATAAATCAATCCTGCATTTAGACAATCGCAATGATTTTAGATACAACCAAAACTGAGGACAAGGTTGAACAAGTTGTATCACCTACAGAAGGTTGTTCATTCAAGGTGGAGACCTCACTGCTTCACCTAATACACAGATTCAAGCAAAAATGAAGCAACATAAATATGTTCCAATTACGGCAGTTCAGAAAAAGACCTTAATGGTATAAAGATAAGTAACCTAGCTGATATAAGAATTAAACTCGTGTTCACAAAGATGAACAAAGAAATCAGGAGAAGAATGAATGAAGACATTGAGAGCTTGAAAGGAGGCAGGCAATTTTGGTACTAAACAGAAGTCAGAGTTGAAAAATAAACTGGGGAAAAACAAAACAAAACAACAAACAAAAAAACCCACACACATTGAAGGGGCTTAAAAGCAGACTGGTTCAAACAAAAAAACTGATCAGTGACCCGGAAGACAAAGCAATGAAACTCAGAACAGCAAAAAGTAGTAATTTTTAAAAAGGTAACTTAAGGGACCTATGAGACATCAAGCAGACTAATACTCACATTATAGGGGTTCTGAAGAAGGAGATAGAGAAAGGGACAGAAAATTTGACTGAAAAAAGACTGGTTAAAAAATTCCCTAATGTGGAGAAGGAAACCGACATTCAGGTCCAAAAATTCCCAACAGTTCCAAAAAGATGAACCCCAAGAGACCCACACCAAAACACATCATAATTCAAAAGTCAAAATTTAGAGAATCTTAAAAGCACCAAGAGCAAAACAATTTGTTATATACAAGGGAAATTCCATAAGACTATTAGACTTCCCAGCAGAAACTCTGTTATCCAGAAGAGTGTCATGATATACTCAAGTGCTGAAAGGAAAAAACTTCCAACCAAGAATACTTTACCCATCAAGGTTCTTATTCAGAATTGGAGAAAGGGTTTTCCAAAGACGCAAAAGCTATATGAGTTCATCACCATTAAACAGGTCTTACCAGAAAAGTTAAAGGGACTTCTTTAAGTGGGATAAGTGGCTCTAATTCATGACAAAATACACAAAAGTAAAAATCGCACTGAAAATGTTATATACTAAAAATAGTGTAATAACCACTTAAAGCTTCTATGAAAATTAAAAGACTTAAATAGTCAACCTAAACTACATTAGTTAAAAAAATACATAAGATAGAGATGTAAAATGTGACAAACACAAAATATATTATAATAGGATTGTCTGGTAACAAATGATAAAGTTGTGATAAGCATAGAATATATAGACATGTTCAATCACTACATTATACACTTGAAACTAGTATAACATTGTGTGTCACGTACACTTCAAAAAAAGTGGGGGAATAGAAGTGTGGAATTTTCTAAGGTACTCAAATTTCAGTTGCTATGAACTTAAACTTATATACATAGAGTGATAAATGTGAACCTCACAGTAACCTTAAAGCAAAAACTTTTGATTTCTTATTTCTTTATTTACTGTAACACTAAAGAAAATTAAACTTATATACATAGGACGATAAATGTGAACCTCACAGTAACCTTAAAGCAAAAACTTTTGATTTCTTATTTATGTATTTACTGTAACACTAAAGAAAATCAAACTACTGGTTAAGAAGAAAAAAGGTACAGAGGAAATAAAAACTAGCCAGAAAAAAAAAATGGTAAGGACATACCTGTCAATGACTTCAACTATAAATGGATTACATTCTCCAAAAGACAGCTGAATGGATTAAAAAAAACAAAAAAACAAAAAACCACACACACACACACACAAACACACACCTATATGCTATCTACAGAGCCTCACTTCAGAAGTGCACAGTCTTCTAATGAAGGGATGGAATATTACATTGCAGGCATTTTGAAATCAAAGGAATTCTGGGGTTGCTACACTCTTATCAGACAAAGCACACTTAAAAACAAAGATTAGTAAAAGACAAAGGGGACATTATATAATGATAAAAGGCATCAGTAAAATAATACAGTTATCAATATAGAGGCATCCAACATAAGAGTGCTAAGATACATAAAGCAAATATCAATGTAAAGGGAGAAATTAGTGCAATAGTGGGGGAATTTAACACACCCCACGTTAATGCCTTACTCAAACACAATGTATGAAAATCTATGTGATGCAACAGAGGCTACTCTATAAGGGAAGTTCCTAGCAATATAGGCCTACCTCAAGAGGAATCTCTAACAATCTAACTTTACACCTGAAGGAAATATAAAAATAATAAAGCCGAAAGGTAGTAGAAAGAAAAAGATCAGAGCAGAAGTTAATGAAGTAGAGAATAGACAGTAGAAAATTGACAAACCTTTACCAAGACTTTCCAAGAAAAATAAGGGGTGGGGTATGGAACTCAAAATCAAGTGAAAGGGGAAATTATAACTGATACCACAAAAAAGCAAATGATTTTAAGAGACATCAATGAATAGTTAGGCTAACAACCTAGACAACATAGAATAAATGTATCAATTCTTAGAAACTAACAATCTAACACTGAATCATGCAAAAATAGCAAGTCTGAATAATCTGATTACTATTAAGAAGATAGAATTCATCATTAAAACCACCCCAAAACAAAAATCCAGGACCAGATTGTTGGTAACTTCTATCAAATATTCAAGGATTTAATACTTATCCTTATCAAACTCTCCTAAATAATTCAAAAGGAGGAAATTCTTCTGAATTCATTTTATGAGGCCAATATTACCCTGATACCAAAACCATACAAAAACACCACAAAGACATTTACAGGCCAACACCACTGATGAACCTGGATTCAAAAGTTCTCAAAATATTAGAAAGCAAATTCAATAATACATTAAAAGGATTGTAAAAAGATCAAGTGGGATTTATTTCAGGGATGCAAGAATAGTTCAACATCTGCAAAGTAAATGTGACATACAACACTAACAAAATGAAAATGTTATCTCAACAGACGCAGAAAAAGCATTTGACAACATTTAACATCCACTTATGATAAAAAAAATAAACTCTGAACAAAGTGAGTATATAAAGAGAGCATATGTCAACCTCATTGAGGTCAAATTTGACAAACCCACAGTGAACACTACACTCAATGAAAAGTTGAAAGCTTTTCCACTAAAGTTAACAAGACAAGGATGCCCACTCTCACCACTTTAATTCAACGTAGTATTGGAACCCCAAGCCACATCAGTTAAAAAAAAAAAGGGGGCGCCTGGGTGGCTCAGTGGGTTAAAGCCTCTGCCTTCAGTTCAGGTCATGATCTCAGGGTCCTGGGATCGAGGCTCATATCGGGCTCTCTGCTCAGCAGGGAGCCTGCTTCCCCCCCCCCTCTCTCTCTGCCTGCCTCTCTGCCTGCCCTTCTGCCTACTTGTGATCTCTCTCTCTGTCAAATAAATAAATAAAATCTTTAAAAAAAAAAAAAAGAATAAAAGCCACCCAGATTGGAAGGAAGTAAAATTCACATTTTGCAAATAACCTGATACTATACATACAGAAAACCCTGAAGACTCCACCCAAAAACTGTTAAGTGAAGTTAGTACTGTTGCAGGAGACAAAAATATGCAGAACATTGCATTTCTGCAGACTAGAAAACTTTCAGAAATTTTTTAAAAATCCCATTTACCATCACAAGAATGTCTAGAAATAAATTTAACCAAGGAAGTTAGAGACCTGTACACTGAAAACTCTAAGACACTGCTGAAAGAACTTAAATACAATCCAAGTAAAAGATACTCCAAACTCATGGATTCAAAGTATATTGCTCAATATCCATATTACTTAAAGCAGTCTATACATTCACTGCAATCCCTATCAAAATTCCAGTGATATACTTCACCAACTACAGCAAGCAATTCTAAAATTTGCATGGAACCACAAAGTACCCCAAGTAGAAAAAACAATGAGGAAGGAAGCCAAAGATATCATATCCCTGACTTCAAACTATACTACAAAGCTATAGTTACCAAAGAGTGTAGTATTGGCATAAAGACATAGATCAATAGAATGCAATACAGAGCCCAGAAATAAATCCATACACACATGCTCAATTACTTTAGGACAGAGGAGGCAGAAATATGCAATGGGGGAAAGTCTGTTCAATAGTGTTAGTAAAATGGGACAGTTACATAAAAGACAAAAAAAACCTCAAATTAAGACTTAAAGACCTGAAACCATAGAAATTGTAAAAGAAAATGCATGCTATATGGTCCTTGATCTGTCTTAGTGTTTTTTTTTTTCTTTTGGATCTTATTCCAAAGGCAAGGGAAATAAAAGTAGCTGGTACTACATTAAACTAAAAAGCTTCTACACAGTGAAGAAATCTATCACCAAAAATAAGAGGCAACCTACTGAATGGGAGAGGTACTCACAAATCATACATTTGGTAAAAAGTTAGTATCTACAATGTAGGAAGAACTTCTACAACTCAGTAACAAAAAAAAATCCAATTACAAAATGGGCAGAGGAGCTCAATAGATATTTTTCTGAATATGCATATAGATGGCCAACAAGTATGTGGGGAAAAATGCACATCATTAATAGGAAAGTGGAAATCAAAATTGCAAGGAGATATCACCATACACCTGCTAGAATGGCTATTAGCAAACAGAACAAACAAGTGAGATGTGGAGAAAAGGAAACATTTTGAACTGTTGCCAGGAATATTTGTTGACACTTTGGAAAATATGGGGATCCCTCAGAAAGTGAAAAAGAACCACCATAAGACCCAGAAATTCCAATACTAGGCCATCAATCCAAAGAAAGCAAAAGCATCTATTTGAAAAGACATATGCACCCCAATGTTCATTGCAGAATTATTTAAAATAGGTGAGGTATAGAAACATCCAAAGTGTCTGTTGATGGATGAATGAATCAAGATGTGATATATGTACAATGGATTATTAATCAGTCATAGAAAAAGGAAATCTTGCCATCTGGGACAACATAGACTGACCTTGATAGTATTATGGTGAATGAAATAAGTTAAGAAGTACTGCGTGATTTCACTTACATGTGGAATCTAGACAACTACACAAAATAAAATCTAGACTTTATATAGAGAATAGTGTAGTGACCACTTCAGTGTACACAAATGTTCACTGTTGTACACCAGAATTTAATTAAACCTCAATTAAAAACAAATTTTAAAGGGCGGCAAGAAAGAAAAAGTATCTGTTTTCTGCTCTAAAGGTAGTATCAATATTGCCACTGAAAAGATAAGGTGAAAGGGACCTAGAACAGGAATTTTCAGTATCAGAACCATATGAGATATTCAACTCACAAGACAAAAAAACAAAACTATATAAATTATATATAATATATATATAATACAATATACATACAATATACATACATAATACACACATTATATATATATATATATATATATATATATATTCTGTCATCTTGCCATACAGATTTTCTTTAGTGTCTTCCTCTTCCAATGCATTCTATGTTTTCGCATGTGCACTTTACCCCCACTGTCATCATGGATAATAATGAGACCCTTCAGCCCAGTTCTTGTGTCAAGTGTGGAAATAAAGATCTTACCTTTATTTCTTAGACAGGAGTATATTCCAGAGTTACTTCCCACTGTTAAGGGCAAGAGCTTTCATCTCTGAATATATTAGGGACCACTGTACATTACTGTAATACACAGCTGTAGCTCAATTTGTTTAGACATACAGGCCTGGAAATTCCGCCCCCAAAAGTAATGTTTAGTTGTTATGCCATTTAAACATAGGTATTCATAATTTTTTCTCTATATTTTTTTTTAGTTTCTCATTATCTTTTTGGTGCCCATGGGCCACAAAAAATAATCTTTATTGCAAGGAAAAAAAAAACTCCTTGCTTACTTAAACCAAATATGCTACAGCAAACAACTACATGAATTAAGAGAAATTCAATAACCACTAACATTGAAACTAGAGGACCTCTAGGATATAGATCAATACCCGTTTAGTTCAGTAGCTATTTCTACTCAATGTCAAAATCATCCAGGATTGGTTTTCATTTCCAGTTATGATAGAGAAGGATAAGAAAGAGCCTCACTCCCGGGGTAACAAGATAAACACAGGTTTAATTAAATTTTATTTTTCTTTAGGGCTACAAAGAGCAGTAGAATCAAGAAAAAAGAAGACTGGAATTCACTATCTTTTTAAGTGAGCTGAGAGCTGTGGCAGCTTCCAGGAAGGCATTTGGTCTGGGTAGGCGCAATCAGAAAGGAAGCTGCTGTAGGCTGGCAGACTCCATAGAGATCAATACAATATTGGACGGCGGTATAGATTTGAATCTCAAGGAGCCCAAATGTAGTACCAGATCATTTGACCTGTTAACTCTCAACCCCAGAAGCAGCAGTGGATAAAGAGCTATGAAGCAGAGAGAAACAATTTTATACATTATCATAGGGCTTTTATCCTAGGACCCTGCCAGATTTGAATATAAGGTAAGACAACAAGAGCTGGTAATACAGCCCAATCCCTTCCCAGATTAACCACTGGGCAGATCAAAGAGGCAGTGGTGGTAGAGGAGATTGGGGTGGGACTGAACAGAGAGGACTTCAATCTAGTTCAAGCTGCTACCCTCCCAGTTCAGCTCGATCATCTGATTAGCTCCATATTCTAACAATTTCATGGAATAAAGGCCACTCTAGGAAAAAACCAATAACTGTAATTCAGTCTCCTTGTATTACACCTAGTATCTAGGATATAAGAAGTTGAGACATGGAAAGAGGTAGGCAAGTGTGACCATTAATCAAAGAAAACCAGAGTTAGTTTAAAAAAAAAAAAAGATGACCTAAGTCATTAACAGCAAATGACTCTAAAATCAACTATACAAATGTTAAAGAATTTATAGGAAAAATATAATATGTGAGAAGTTATTTCATAAGGGAAAAGTAAACTAAAAATAGAAATTCTAGAGCTGAAAAAAAACAGTATCTGATATAAATCATTGGAGGGTTTATCAGATTGAATACTGTATGTAAAAAAATTGCTTAATGGCCAGAAATTACTCCCAATCCAATAGGCATACACTCCCTCATGATAGGGCTCTGCCACTCCTCTCATACAGACGTAGCAAAAATTTCTATACCTTTCAAATGTAAGTTGGCTTAGCAACTTGCTTTGACTAAGAAAATGCAGCAGCAGTTATATTAATCTTTAAGGTAGGCCTAAAGAGACTTCCAACCTATTCACATAACTCGAGGGCACCATACCATGAAGAAGCCTGGGATGATGTGCTACCTGGACAGAGAGGTACAACCATCTCAGCTCTCCCAGCTGAGTTTAGCTTCTAGCCAACCACCTGCTGACTTTAGCTCCACGTGTGAACGTAGATGCATCTGTCAGAAGAATGCACAATCAACTCATACTTGTGACATAACTTGCTATTGTTTTAAGCAATATTTGTGGTGACTGATGGATAATTTGTACACTGAAGGAGAAACAATCAGTCCATGTCATGACAGGTCAATTCAAGTTACCACAAAATGAAGCAAAGTGATAAAAATTAGTAGAGAATAAATCCAAGTGACAAATTGGTAGAGAACTCCAATCTGGGTAAGTGCAAAGAAAATCTTTACTGGGAAAGTTATGGTCAAATTGGGAGTGGGGGGAAGAAAGAAAAAGAACAAAAAAAATCTCCCAAGTAACCGTGGGCAGGGGGGAGACACATTGCATAGAGGGATATATAATGAGAACAAAAGTTAACTTTTCATCAGATACAATGCATGCCAGAAAGCAATGGAAATGTACCAAATGGGAAAACATTCCAGGAATTAAAAATATGGATACACAAATGCACATACACATATGTACTTGTGTATGTGGTATGTGTAAAACCACACAAAATCTTGTAAGTGTCAAGTTCATATAATTTTACAATAAATTTCACTTACGCATCCTTTTTATGTATGGAGTTTGATGACTAAGAGGCATATAGACTTGTGTAACCGAGTCACTCATTCTCCTCCATACTCATTCACTACTCCTACCCAAGTCTAGCACTGATCTCATTTCTATCCCTATAGTGTGGCCTTTCCAGAATGTTCTAAGTGGGATTTTATAGTATGTAATCTTTTGTGTTCATATTCCTTTTAGCATAATTCATACAATAGTCATGCTTGTTTCTGCATGCATCACTAATTTAAACCTTTTTATTGTTAAAGAGTATTTCATTGAATGAACCACAACTATTGATTCATTTGCCAGCTGAGAAGAATTTGAGTTGCTTCCAGTTTTTGGCAATTGTGTATCAGGCTGCTGTGAACACTTGCCTACCAAGTCCTTCTGGTGGAATGTTTTTGTTCCTCCTGAATAAATACCCAGGAGTAAAATTCTTTCCATACACAGTAATAGTAAATTTATGTTTCATGTTTTAAGAAACTGACAGTTTTCCTAAGTAGCTTTACCATGTTGGATTTCCAAACCCCCAAGAGCTCTAGAATTCCAGGTGCTTCATATCCTCTTGGCACTAGGTATTTTACTTTTATCCATTGTAATAGATATGTAGTGTTATCTCATTGTGGTTTTAAGTTTTGAGTCCCTGAGGACTAGTTAAAATATAGAAGAAACCCCAAAACCCTCTATCCACAGACAGAAAAAAAGATCTCTTGTTCTTTTAGACCTGAATCTCCAATTTCCTACTATGTATCAAAGGATGTTCTTTGGTGCCTTTCAATGAACAAAGTATTTAATTTTGATGAACCCCAATCTATATTTTAGTGTCTATACTTCGTTTTTTCTAAGAAACCTTTGCCTAACTTAGGACCACAAAGATTTTCTTAAGAGATTTTGCAGGTTATCAAATCCAACAGCATAGCTGAGATCCCTGATTTACAGACCCAGATTATTCCCAGAGATTAAGTTCATAACATTTTTGTATCACCTTTCTTCATCTACCCTATTCTCATATTGTTCTAAAAATACAGCTGTATGGGATTTAGCATCCAACCCCCTCACATTTGTAGATCAAGGAATTAAGATTTGAATTTCCTTTAGGCCTATCACTCAAATTAATCAGGCTCCACCTAGTGTCTGCTTTTCTCAGACATTGGATGTTTTTTGTTTTTTTTTTTTAATTTTATTTTTATTATTTGCCCAAGGGGTACAGGTCTGTGAATCATCAGGCTTACATCTTTCACAGCATTCACCAAAGCACAAACCCTCCCCAATGTCCATAACCCATCCACCCTATCCCTACCCTCCCACCCCCCAGTAACCCTCAGTTTGTTTTATGAGATTAGAAGTCTCTTATGGTTTGTCTCCTTCCCCATCCCATCTTGTTTCATTATTTTTCCCTCCCTACCCCCCACAACCCCCCAC
>LNAC01001418.1:119311-136349 GCA_002007465.1 Ailurus styani
ACCCCCCACAACCCCCCACCCTGCCCCTCAAGTTCCTCATATCGGAGAGATCATATGATAATTGTCTTTCTCTGATTGACTTATTTCGCTCAGCATAATACCCTCCAGTTCCATCCATGTCAGACATTGGATGTTTTTTATCCAGCCTTTGCTATTGTCAGCAGGGATAGTTTCCTTCCCAAAACTATTCCTGAGTTTCTATTATTCTACTATTTTGATGTGTTATATATTAAAATAGTAACTTTTAACAAAATAGTACAACCCTACAAAGATATTTAGACACAACCAATAAATACATTGATAGACCTCTAGAAGTTTCCTTAAGAGTGTCCTCATTTTTAACTTTACACTATTTTTCATATTGTTTTGAAATTTTGTTGCAGGTAAATAAGCGAAGAACTTTTTATGTACAGCTGAGATGAGGGAAAAGTGGATAGAACAGCACTCTTAAGTTAGGTTCAATGAAGACAAAATGACCCTGGGTAATCTTAGCAGCTCAGGTCTTAATTTCTCCAAAGAGATATTATAAATGGCCAGTATTTGTAATTTGAGAATTATGTTAAGAATTTGTTATAAAAATTGTTTGTTATTGGTTATTTGCATTTCTGATAACAAGGAGATAAAACCACAATGAGATAGCACCTTATACCTTCTGCAATGATTATTTTTAAGAGTTTTAGTGAGAATAGAGAAATTGGAACCCTTGTATATATACTGCTAAGAATGTAAGATGACATAGTCCCCCACAGTCCCCACAGTCAAAACAGTATGAAAGCTCCTAAAAAGGAATCAAAATTGAGCTACTATATAACCCAGTAATCTCATTACTGAATATATACCCAGAAAAATTGGAAGGATGTTGAAGAGATAACTGCACCTGTACATTTACTGTAAATTATTCACAAATTTGTACATGGAAACAACCCAAATGACCATCAACAAGTAGATAAAGAAAATGTAGTACATGCACTCAATAGACCATACCATCTTAAAAATAAAAGCTAAAAAAAGGAGGGAAATGTCGTATGTGACCACGTGGATGAACCTGGAGGACGTTGTGCTAAGTGAAACAAGCCAGTCACAAAGCACAGATATTACATGATTTATATGACCTATCTAAATTTGTTAAACCCAAATGGTGGTTTTCCGAGGGCTAGAAGAAAAGCTAATGAGTAATCACTGTCCCATAGGTATAAAATTTCAGTTACACATGTTAAATCTAAAGATCCACTGAACAACAGCATGCCCATAGTCAACACTATGTTGTGCACTTAATTGGCTAAGAGGATAGATTTCACATTATGTCTTATCACAGCAAGAAAAAGCTTTCATAGAAGAAGGGGAAACAGCCCTCTTAATCTGGTTTCCAAGAGGACATTCAAGCTGGGTTCCATGAGGGACCTTAGCAGGTCAAAATTCAAAGCACTGCATAGATTGGGAGAGCAACACTCTCCCTTCTCATGTACAAGATACAGTGAGGCCCAGGGTAAGCAAAACCATGTTGAAACTCCTAGGTTGGGCAGCTTTGGACACATCAGTAGAGGTCCCTAGGATCAAGAACATCAGCAGTGTCCTGTGAGGACTAGAAGGCACCTCATCACAAGCCCTCTGCATAGCTAGGGGAGTAAGAGAAATAAGCAAGGGGAAGATGAATGCAGAGCTTGAAATGAAAAAGAAATGAGAGCTTTTGTTTCTGAGCATACGTTGTGCCCCTGAGGACTATTATTAGTGTTTTTAAGAGCTAAGGAGCTAAAATATAGTGTAGGTAGATTAACCACTAATTTAGGCAAAGGTGACATTTCCTGTCCAAAGATTGGTAGGATGTTAAAAAAAATTAAGAAAATTAAAGTTAGTTTCTTAGCAAGTATATCCTAGGAATATTCATGTATTAGACAAAACAAGATTAATAAACAGCTTTTTCTCCCGTGTCCTTGAAGTGACCTAAAATAATTTTGGAAAACAAGTGACTTTGTTTAATCAATGGCTTTAGAAATACTTTCAGTGCTAAACATTGTTAGTGAATAAAATGTGCTCACTGTGATTAAGGAATTTTAAGAGCTAGTACCTTTTGTTCCTTGAAGTACTTTTTCCCCCCCAAAAAGTCTTGTGAAATAAAGTATCCCCCTTCTCAGCTCCTTCTACTGGTATAAAAATTCAAATAGACTCAACTGTTTTTAAAAGCTAGACTCTTGGGGTACCTGGATGTCTTAGTTAAGCAGCCAACTCGATTTAAGATCAGGTCATGATCTCAGTTCCCGAGGATCTAGCCCCATGGCAGGATCTGTGCTCAGAGGGAGGTCTGCTTCAGAATTCTCTCTCCCACTGCCCCTCCCCCTACTTGCTCACACTCTGAAATAGACCAATCATTAAAACAAATGAATAAATAAAAGCTATACTCTTAATAGGAATACATACATCTATAAGTGATTATTTACATATCTATATACAAAAAAAACCATTCACTATATCAGGTCTATCTGTAATAAGCAGAAAACAAGGTAATGATGCAATTCTAGCTCTTAACATTTGGCATAAGGTAGTCATAAAATCTCACATTGGTTAAGTTTTAAATGGAATTATGTTTCCACCCACAAAAATTTATAAAGTTATGTTGAAGTTCTAACCCCTGGTACCTTCGATTGTGATCTTATTTGTACATAGGGTCACTGTACATATAATAAACATGAGGTTTTTTTTTTTTTACCCATACTGGAGCGGTATGGGTCTATAATATAGTATGACTGGTATCCTTATAACATGACGGCCATGTGAAAACACACAGGGCAAATGGAATAAGGCAATTAAGGCAGAGATTGGAGTTACACACCCACAAACAAAGGAATGCCAAGGATTACCAATAAATCAGCAGAAGCCAGGAAAAATCAAGGTTTCAGGAACACGGTCCTGTGGACATCGTAATTCTGGATTTGTGGACTCCAAAACTATAGGACAGTAACTTTATTTTGTTAGGTTGCAGTTTGTGACATTTTGGTAGGCAACTCAAAGAAGCTAATACAGGTGATAATCACGCCACTGGTTACAATCTCTATATTCATTGAACCTCATTACAGCATCCTGTTCTATCCACACTCCTAGAGTTGAGAAGCCACCTGAGAAAGTGTTCCCAACTCTTCAATCCCTCCCAGTAAACAGGAAATCCATACCCCTTGTCCTGTAACTCCTCAAGTGCTTTCCATTTGAGTACATAAAAATGGTTCTTTACCCCATTGATGGGCTTGGCTATAAACTTGTTCAGACTAAGGGGTCTCTGGGTGACTCAGATGAGTGACTGACTCTTGGTTCTAAGCTGAAATCTTCAGGAATTTTTTTTTTTTTTTAAATTTTTTTTTTTTTTAAAGATTTTTATTTATTTCACAGAGGGAGAGAGATCACAAGGAGGCAGAGAGGCAGGCAGAGAGAGAGGGGGAAGCAGGCTCCCTGCCGAGCAGGGAGCCTGATGCGGGCCTCGATCCCAGGACCCTGAGATCATGACCTGAGCCGAAAGCAGAGGCTTTAACCCACTGAGCCACCCAGGCGCCCTTCAGGAATTCTTATATATTATTTCCCCCTAAATTCTCAAAGAGACCCTGCTTTGAATAGCCTTAATGAAGTCTATTAGTGAAAGGTACCCTCTATTGAAGAATAAAAATACCTGTATTTGAGGACAAGTCATTTTTAACCATTCCTCAAGGAAAATCTCACCTTCAAATAGAAGAGATACAGGTGTTTACATTTCACCACTTCTTGAGCATCTCCTAGTACTCCTCCCTACGACAAGTCAGTAAACATGTTTATATATATATACACACACATATATACACACACATACATACCACACACACTAAGAAAGTGGATTTTTAGTCTCTCATTTTATCTGTTGTCTTTGCTAGTACCCTGTAACACTTCAAGCCGATGGGAAACCACATGGCGATGACAGTTAGAAGAACTATACATCAAGATATTCCCCCACATATTAATCTAGAAAGAAAGATGGTATGGTAATGGTAACTTCTGATTGATGGACCAAGTTCTAAATTGGCATCTCACATCTGGTATACAGATACACCTGCAGAATACCCTTTTGATAACCTCACTAACAAAGGAAACCAAGTAAGGTGACTTGGAAAAATGTGCAAAGTTTGCAGGGCAGGGAGGAAGGCTCCAGGATGAAGTTCATTCTTAGCAGAAATCAATCCATTTCAATTAAACTTCTGTGGGACATTACAACACAAGTTCTTCCCAGCAATATTTCAAGTAGGAATCATCCAGTTCTTAAGAACCTTCTTTCCTTCCTTCAAGAATGAACTGGTAAACAGTTACGTGCCCCACCCCGCCCCCCACCACGACCAAATAACCATCAGCAGTTACTCTAAGCTGGAGGGGGAAACATCAACTAAGTGTCATAGGACAAGAACATTCTGGAAGTGAAACAGAACAGGACTCCCAGAGGAGAGTCTGCACCTGTGTTAGGAGTAAGAGGGTGTGGTCATCAGAATGGCCAGCAGTAGCCAATGAAATAGTCAGACTGGAAGAAAAGGTGGTGACCGTCATACTGAGCAGAGCTGAAAATGTACATTTCTCCCTTATGCTGATTGGTAATGTTCATTCCATTTGCTCACCTTATAGTACATGATTGCTATCACATATGCGTTACATCATTTGGTCCTCACAAAAAACCTTATGAGGTAGGAATGAGCAGTATTTGTTAGCTAAGGCTGCTACAATTACCACCAACTAGGAGATCTAAAAACAAATTTATTCTCACACGTCTGGAGGCCATAAATATGAAATCTAAGTGTAGGCAGGGTTATGCTCTCTAAAGCCTCTAGGAGAGGATCTTTCCCTGCCTTTCCCAGCCTCTGGTAGCCATATATTACAGGCTTGTGGCTCCAGCATTCTGACATCTGCCTCACTCTTCATAGTACTGTGTATGGATAGGGACTATGGTTGAGTAGGGAGACCCTAAACTCACTTCATCCCACAGATACAACTAGGTAACACATTAGTGTAAATAACCCAGCAAACAACCCAAAGACTGGCAGAATGAACTCTGCAAATAAGGATTAAAAGGGCGCAACTTAGAAGGTAGTAAGGGCAGAGACACAGAAGACCTAAACAAACCACGGGCCATCCATAGGAGGGAAGGAGGGACCAGCTCCTATGAAGATAGCAGAGAAAGACCCTCACACCAGGGAGATGGATCCCCTTAACATTTGACTTTGAAAATTAAAGGAGCTGAATTTCATGAGTTCTTAATAACCACCAGGACTTCAAGCCTAGAACTTTAAAAATCAGCAAGCTCAGTTCTGGGAGAGTCTTGGAAGGTGATAAGAAGCCAAGTCATCACTCTGAAAGAACACAATGAATAACCTGTGGAGATACACAACATATTAGCAGTAGTTTGGAAAAAACACCTGGGGCATATAGGAGGAAGACTTATTTACTAATCTCAGGGTAGCACCTGGAGGAGCAGCTTCCCTGAGGGACTGCTCCAGAAACAAAGAAGCCTGTAAGTGCCATTTCCCTCCCCCACTCCCCAGCATGAACACAGCCACCTGCAGGAACCAGAGGAGCAGGGAAATTTACTAACTTGCTTACACCAAGCCCTGCTCTCTCCAAGGGCCTTGACAGATCTGCTTTTTCCAGTCATGCTTGCCTCAGTCCCTACACTATGGTCTCCTCTCCCAGAAAAATTGCACAAATCTTTCCAACACATTTCCCAACACATGCACTTAGTGAGGCCTTGGTCATAGTAGTAGTAGCAAGCCCTCTCCAAGGGAAGACGTGCACACACCTTGTTAAAACTGCATGCCTGTCCCCAATTGGCCTAGTCCTGGTGGCCACTCTCACAGGCACAAACTTTGTGGGTACTGCACAGCCACCCCCCTCCAATTTGCTCCAGGCTGGAGTCCATTCCAACTGGGGCCACAAGCCTGGCGATACGCAAGCAGCCCTGACAGGGGCAAACACCACTCCCAAGTCACTCCTGGCCTGGGGTGAGGGGAAAATAACTATATACACCAAACAGAGGCCCTAACAGTGGGCTAGAGGCAAAGAGGTCTGACTGCAGGCCCCAAGCAACAAAAGCTTCTCAAGGGACAACATATGGAAAGCATTCTACAATTTGGTACTCTTGTACCTCTGGTAAATGCATGGTCTGACTAAACTAAAGTCCAAAGTGGCCCCAGTGTGTCCCACTAACATGACAGGGACCAAACACTACCTAAAATAGGCAGAAAGCCCAGAACAGGACTGGACTGAAAGAAAAAAGCCAAGACACAACAGGTCACAGGAAACACATAAGAACACCCCTGAAATGCCAGGTTCTGGTGAAGACGTGACACTGCACTGCAGGACCTCTTCTTCATAAGGCCATTGCTTTCAGGACTAGGAGACAGAGTTTAACACACAGCAACAGACATAGAGTTAGACAAAATTAGGAGACAGGAGTATGTCCAAAATCAAACAGGACAAAACCACAGCAAAAGGTGTAAGTGAAACAGAGACAAGGAATATGCCTGAGAGAGAATTTAAAGTAATGGTCTGAAACATACTGGACTGAGGAGTGGAGGACATCAGTGAGACATTAAAGTGATACAAGAACCAATGAGAGCTGAAGAACACAGTAAATGAAATTAAAAATGCACTAGATCAAATAGGCTAGAGGAAGGAGACTGTTGGGCCGTGGGGTCCGGGGAACTGAGGAAGCCACAAGATGGCGGCCGACCCGCCCTCTCACTGCCCCTCCCCAGAGCTTCTTGGGGTACCTCCCGCCCTCATCAGCTTCCTCATCTCAAAAGACTGCCAAAACCAGAACTTCAGCGGGAAACCAAGGGCTAAACTCCAGCCAGTCTCCTACCAATTATGGTCATGTTCCCCCGTTCTGCCCAAACCCCATAAAAACCCGCGGGCATCCTCTCCGGGCGCGACTTTCCCAACTCACTTCTCTTGGAGTCGCGGAACCTCACCCGAGGGCGTCTGTATTAAAAAACTCCCACTCGTGCCTATTCGTCTGGTGCTTTGTTTAATCCGCCCTTACTGGGAGGGCTACCGGGAAACCTTACAGAGAGCAATAAAACATGTAAGTGTAATGGCAAATAATCCAGTTTAGCAGGCTAGAGACGAAAAACAAAACAAAAAACAAACAAGACAAAAAACAAGACCAAAAAACAAGACCAAAAAACAAAAAAACAAAAACAAAAACAGAACAAAAAAAGACAAAAAGACAAAAACAAACAAGACAAAAACAAACAAGACAAAAAACAAGACAAAAAACAAGACAAAAAACAAGACAAAAAACAAGACAAAAAACAAGACAAAAAACAAGACAAAAAACAAGACAAAAAACAAGACAAAAAACAAGACAAAAAACAAGACAAAAAACAAGACAAAAAACAAGACAAAAAACAAGACAAAAAACAAGACAAAAAACAAGACAAAAAACAAGACAAAAAACAAGACAAAAAACAAGACAAAAAACAAGACAAAAAACAAGACAAAAAACAAGACAAAAAACAAGACAAAAAACAAGACAAAAAACAAGACAAAAAACAAGACAAAAAACAAGACAAAAAACAAGACAAAAAACAAGACAAAAAACAAGACAAAAAACAAGACAAAAAACAAGACAAAAAACAAGACAAAAAACAAGACAAAAAACAAGACAAAAAACAAGACAAAAAACAAGACAAAAAACAAGACAAAAAACAAGACAAAAAACAAGACAAAAAACAAGACAAAAAACAAGACAAAAAACAAGACAAAAAACAAGACAAAAAACAAGACAAAAAACAAGACAAAAAACAAGACAAAAAACAAGACAAAAAACAAGACAAAAAACAAGACAAAAAACAAGACAAAAAACAAGACAAAAAACAAGACAAAAAACAAGACAAAAAACAAGACAAAAAACAAGACAAAAAACAAGACAAAAAACAAGACAAAAAACAAGACAAAAAACAAGACAAAAAACAAGACAAAAAACAAGACAAAAAACAAGACAAAAAACAAGACAAAAAACAAGACAAAAAACAAGACAAAAAACAAGACAAAAAACAAGACAAAAAACAAAACAAAAAACAAAACAAAAAACAAAACAAAAAACAAAACAAAAAACAAAACAAAAAACAAAACGTCAAATGAGAATAACTTTAGGGAACCCAGCAACTCCATCAATTGTAACTTGCATTATAGGGATGCCAGAACAGAAGAAAGGGGCAGAAAATTTGAAAAAATAGCTGAAAACTCTTCAAATCTGGGGAAGGAAACATATCCAGATCTAGGGAGCACAGAGATACCAAGAAAAGTCAATTCAAGGGGGTGCACACCAAGACATATAGTAATCAAAATAGCACAAAGTGGCGGTAAGGAAAGAATTTTAAAAGCAGACAAAGAAAACAGTCATATACAAGGAAACCCCATAAAGCATATTTTTTAGCAGAATCTTTTCAGACAGAACAAAGTGGCATGCTATCTTCAAAGTGCTGAAAAGGAACAATCTGCAGCTGAGAATATTCTATCCAGCAAGGCTATCATTCAGAATAGACAGTTTCCCCAGACAGAAGCTAAAGAAATTCACAACACTAAACCAACCCTTCAAGAAAGGTTAAAAGGGATTCTTTGAGTGGAAATCAAAGACCATTAATTAAGTAGGAAGCAAAAAAGCAGTAAAATTAAGTCTATTAAAGAAAACAAGAAGAAAAATCGGTCAAGGTTTCAACAAAATAGAAGGATGTAAAATAGGGCACCATACACCTAAAACATGGGGGAGAGAGGAGTAAAGAATGGGTTCAAACTTAAGCAATTATTACTTTATAGACTACTATTTATAAAAGATGTTCTATACAAACCTAATGGGAACAGTTCAAAAACCAGTAATAGTTATGCAAAGAATAAAGAGAAAGGAACCCAAGTATATCACTAACAAAAGCCAGCAAACTAAGAAACTAAGACCAGAGAACTACAAAAATTACAAAACAAAATGGCAGGAAACCCATACCTATCAATAATTACTTTGAATATAGATGGACTGAATGCTCTAATCAAAGACATAGGATAAAGGAATATAAAGGAACGGTTAAAAAAAAAAAACAAGACCCATTTATATGCTGCCTACAAAAGACTCATTTCAGACCTAAAAAATCCTACAGATTGAAAGCAAGGGGATGGACAAATATTTATCACGCAAATGGTTGTCAAAAGAAGGCCAAGGTTGCAGTACTTTTCTTGGATAAAAGATACTTTAGAAAAAAGATTCAAACAAATGAAGGGGACCACTATAATAAAAGCCAATACAATAGGATATACCAATTGTGAGTATTTCTGTACCCATTATGGGAGCACCCAAATACATTAAACAGTTAATAGCTAACATAAAGGAATTAATAGTAATATACTAATAGTAGGGGACTCTAACAACCCATTACATGAATGGATAGCTCATCCACACAGGAACCCCCCCCCCAAAAAAAAAAACAAGGAAATGGTGGCTTTGGACATACTGGACCAGATGGATTTAACAGATATATTCAGAACATTCCATCCTAAAGCAACAGAATCCACATTCTCTAAGTACACTTGGAACATTCTCCAGAAGAGATCACATTAGGCAACACAAGTCTCAAATTCAAAAAGATTGAAGTCATTCCATCCATCTTTTCTGATTACAACACTATGAAACTAGCAATTAACCACAAGACAAAAATCTGGAAAGGCCACAAATACATGGCAGTTAAGTAACAGGCTACTAAATTATGACTGGGTCAATGAAAATGAAAAGCAAAGTTAAAAAAAGAAGAAGAAATCAAGGATTACATGGAGAGAAGTGAAAATGAAAACAGTAGTTCAAAATCTGTGATGCAACAAAAGCTGCTCTAAGATGAAAGCAAAGCTTATAGCAATACAGGCCTACCTCAGGAAGAAAAGTTTTAAGTAAACAACCCAATCTTACACCTAAAGGAGTTATATAAAACAAAACCCAAAACCAGCAGAAAGAAGGAAATAATGAAGATTAGAACAAAAAAAATACTATAGAAACTAAGTAACAGATCACTGAAACAAGGAACTGGTCCTTAAAAAGAACAGAGTTGAAAAACCTTTAACCAGAGTCATAAAAAGAACAGGGCAGGGGTGTGGGTAAAGGGACTCAAATAATCACAAACCAAGAGAGGAGAAAAAACACCAATACAAATAATTTTAGGAGTATTATGAAAACCTACATGCTGACAAATCAGACAACCTAGAACAAATAATTTCCTAGAAATACATAACCTTCCAAAACTCAAGCAAATAGAAAATTTGAACAGACCATTTACCAATTACTTGAAATTGAATCAAGTCATCAAAATCTTTGAACAGAAGTCGAAGACCAGACCACTTCAGAGGTGAATTCTAACCCACATTTGAATAGTTAATACTTATTATTCTCAAACTTTTCCAAAAAATAGAACGAAAACTTCCAAATGCCTTCTTGGAGGCCAACATTACCCTGGTATTAAAACTAGAAAAAGATACTACAAAGAAGAATTACAGATCAATCTCTGATAAATATTTATGCAAAAATCCTCAAAATGTTAGCAAACCAAATCCAACAATACATTAAAAACAATTAACCATGATCAAGTGGATTTAGTCCCAGGATGCAAAGTTTGTTCAATTTGCAAGTCAACATGATAAATTACACCAATAAGGATGAAAACCATATAATCATTGCAATATATGCAGAAAAAAAAGACACTTGACAAAGTACAATATCCATTCATAATAAAAACTCAACAACATAGGTCTAGAGGGAACATACCTCAACATCATGAAAGCCTTTTATGAAAATCCCACAGCTAGCATCCTATTCAAAGGGGAAAAACAGCTTTTCTTCTAAGGTCAGGTATAAGACAAGGATGTCCACTCTCACCACTTTTATTCAACATACTACTAAAAGTCCTCATCACAGCAATCAGACCAGCAATAAAAACCATCCAAATTGGTAAGGTATAACTAACACTATTTGCAGATGACATGATACTATACATAGAATACCTCAAGAATTCACCAAAAAATTACTAGGATTACTGAATTCAGTGAAGTCCCAGGATACAAAAATCTGTGTACAGAAATTCATTGCATTTTTATATAAAATTAATGAAGCGACAGAAAGAAAGCAATCCCATTTATAACTACACCAGAATAAAATACATAGGAATAATCCTAAGCAAGGAGGTGAAAGACCTGTATTCTGAAAACTAGAATATTGATAAAAGAAATTACAGATGACACAAGTCAACAGAAAGACATTCCATGATCAATCAGAAAAATATTGGTAAGATGTCTATATTATGCATAGTGATCTATTTATTGCAATCCCTATCGAAATACCAACAGCATATTTCACAGAACTAGAGTAAGTAATCCTAAAATTTTTATGAACCTTGAATATAGACCTGGAGTACAGAACTTCAGTAGCCAAAGTAATCTTTAAGAAGAAAAGCAAAACTGGAAATATCACAACTCCAGGCCTTAAGTTCTATTACAAAGCTATAGTAATCAAAACAGTATGGTGCTGGCACAGACACATAAATCTTTGGAGCAGAGTAAAAAGCCCAGAAATAAACCTGAAATTATATGGTCAATTCATCTTTGACAATGGAGGGAAGAATACCCAGCAGGAAAGTCTCTTCAACAAATGGTATTGGGAATACTGGAAAGTCACATGCAAGAAAATGAAACTGGATCACTTTCTCACACCATACACAAAAAACTCAAGATGAATTAGACTTAAGTGTGAAACCTGAAACCATAGACATCCTAGAGGAGCACTCAGGCAGTAATTTCTCTGACATTGGTCACACCAATATCTTAATTATTTTTTCTTAGGTCTTGTCAGGCAAGGGAAACAAACTATTGAGACTACATTAAAATAAAAAGTTTCTGCACAGCAAAGGAAGTAAACAACAAAACTAGAAGACAACATATAGAATGGGAGAAGATATTTCAGATAAAATATCTGATAAAGTGTTAGTATCCAAAATACAGGAGGAACAAGATGGTGGAGGAGTAGGAGACCAATTATCATCAGATCCCAAAAACTCACCCAGATAGTTAGCAAACCAGTGTGAGCACCTACAAATTCAACAGGAGATCAAAGAGAAGAGCAGCAAGTCTAGGAACAGAAAATTGACCACTTTCCAGAAGGTAGGATGTGCAGAGAAGTGAATCTGAAGCGACAGGAAGATACACCCCGGGAAGATAGACCCTGGGGGGGGGCCAGTTTCCGGCAAGTGAGAAAGCAACAGAGCACAAAATTGGAACTTTTAGAAGTCTGCTCCACTGAAGGACATCACCCCAGAGGCTAAGTGGGGGTGAAGCCCTCGCAGGGACAGTGTGGTCTTAGGACCGCACAAAGACCAGGGGTGTCTGAGAGCAACAGAGCTCCCAGGTATCAGAAGAAGCTGACTAGAGAGACAGAGCCAAGCTGAGAAGGTGCCTCTCAACTCAGGGTTACCTTGGGCTTTGATCCAAAGCACAGTTGGGCCACTGCTCTTTGAGGAGGGGGCCCACACAGGTGGCAGATGTGGAGAGACACCCTCCCTTCTCCTCTGGGAAGAGCAGCATGGGAGCAGCTGCAGGAATCTGCTGGGTTTGGAGATTCTAAACTGGGCCACGTGCGAGAGAAAGAAAAGTACGATCACAAACTGAGTAAGCTCAGAGTACGGCTGGAGACCAGGGAGATGGGAGAGACTGACTGCTTTTCTTTGAGGACTCACTGAGGAGAGAGGTCCTCCAGGTCAGAGATTAGGAGGCTGCCATTTTCATTCCCGTCCTCCAAAGCTGTAGAGAAAGCATTCAGGAAACAAAAGCTCCCCAGAGCAAACCTGAGCTGATTACTAAGCCTGGCTCCTGGTGAGGGTGGTGTAATTCCACCTCCGGCAAAGACACTAAGAATCACAGCAACAGGGCCCTCTGCCAGAAGATCAGCAAGAACATCCAGCCAAGACCAAGCTCACGGATCACTGAGCATTGTGGAACTCCAAAACTAGGGGAAAGCAACACATGAATTCACAGCTTCCCCCCCCATAATCCTTTAGTATTTCAACGTTAAATTCCCTGAATTTTATTTTTCTTACTCTTTTAAATTTTTCCCTTTCCTGTTTTAACATTTTTTTAACTATTATATCTTATCCACACCTTTTTAAAATCTTCTTTACTTTTCACTGTTATACTCATTTTATCCCTTCATTGTATTTATTTTTTGCATACATATAGGGTCTGTTCAATTCACCAGTCTAATACAGAGATAGAGATAGAGTCAGAGATAGAGTCAGAGACAGAGGTAGATATAAAAACAGAAATAGATAATATAGATATAGGGTTTTATTTTAATTTTTGTTTTGTTTTTTGTTTTTGTCGTTTTTCTTCTCCCGCATTTTGGGTCTCTTCTGATTAGGTTAGTGTATATTTCTCTGGGGTCATTGCTACCCTTTAGTATTTTCTTCTCTCATCCAGCTATTCTTATCTGCATAAAATGACAAGTCAGAAAAAGCCACCACAAGAAAAAGAACAAGAGGCAGTAACGATGTCTAGGAACCTGATCAATGTGGGCATTAGTAATATGAGGGAAATAGAGTTCAGAATGATAATTATCAAGGTTCTAGCTGGGCTCGAAAAAGACATGGAAGATAATAGAGAAACCCTCTCTAGAGAAATAAAAACCCTTTCTAGAGAAATAAAAGAACTAAAATCTAAACAAGTTGAAATGAAAAAAGTTATTATTGAGGTGCAATAAAAAAATGGAGGCTCTTCCTGCTAGGATAAATGAGGCAGAAAAAAGAATTAGTGATTTAGAAGACCAAATGACAGAGAATAAAGAAGCATGGGAAAAGAGACAAACTACGGGACCATGAGGGGAGAATTCGAGAGATAAGTGATACCATTAAGATGAAAAAATATTAGAAAAATGGGGATCCCAGAAGAAGGAGAGGAGCAGAAGGTATATTGGAGCAAATTATATTACAGAATTTCCCTTATTTGGTGAAGGGAACAAGCATCAAAATCAAAGAGGCACAGAGAACTCCCCACAAAAATCAATAAATAGGTCCACACCCCATCATCTAATAGTAAAACATACAAGTCTTAGTGACAAAGAGAAAATCCTGAAAGCAGCTTGGGACAAGAGGTCTGTAACATACAATGTAGAAATATTAGACTGACAGACCTATCCAAAGAGACCTAGCAGGCCAGAAAGAGCTGGCATGATATATTCAGAGCACTAACTGAGAAAAATATGCAGCCAAGAATATATATATATCCAGTAGGCTGTCACAGAAAATAGAAGGAGAGATAAAAATCTTCCAGGACAAACAAAAACTAAAGGAATTTGCAAACACCAAGCCAGCCCTACAGGAAATATTGAAAGGGGTCCTTTAAGCAAAGAGAGCCTAAAACAAACATAGACCAGAAAGGAGGAGACACAATATACACTAACAGGCACCTTACAGGCAATACCATGGCTCGAAATTCATATCTTTCAATAGTGACCCTGAATGTAAAAGGGCTAAATGCCCCAACTAAAAGACACAGGGTATCAAAATGGATTTAAAAAAAAAAAAAAGACCCATCACTATGCTGTGCACAAGAAACTCATTTTAGACCCAAAGATACCTCTAGATTTTAAGTGAGGGGGCGGAAAACAATTTACCATGCCAATGGACAGCAAAAGAAAGCTGGAGTGGCAATCCTTATATCATATAAATTAGATTTTGAGTCAAAGAATATCATAAGAGATGAGGAAGGACACTATATCATACTAAAAGTCTCTATCCAACAAAAAGATCAAACAATTTTAAATATCTATGCCCTGAACATGGGAGCAGCCAATTATATAAACCAATTAATAACAAAATCAAAGAAATGTATTGACAATAATACAATAGTAGGGGGGTGGGTGTTAAAGTTACTGAAATGGGCAGATCATCGAAGCAAAAGAGCAACGAGGAAATAAAGGCTTTAAATGACACCCTAGACCAGTTGGACCTCAGAGATATGTTCAGAACATTCCATCCCAAAACAACAGAGTACACATTCTTCTCTAGTTCACCTGGAACATTCTCCAGAATAGACCATATTCTGGGTCACAAATCAGGTCTCAACAGGTACCAAAAGATTAGGATCATTCCCTGCATATTTTCAGACCACAATGCTCTGAAACTAGAACTTAATCACAACAGGAAAGTTGGAAATAACTCAAATACATGGAGGCTAAAGAACATCCTATAATGAATGAATGGGTCAACCAGGAAATAAAGAATTAAAAAAATTCATGGAAACAAATGAAAATGAAAACAACTGTTCCAAATCTTGGGACACAGCAAAAGCAGTCCGAAGAGGAAAGTATATAGCAATACAAGCCTTTCTCAAGAAACAAGAAAGGTCTCAAGTACACAACCTAACCCTACACCTAAAGGACCTGGAGGAATAAGAGCAAAGAATGCCTAAACCCAGCAGAAGAGAAATAATAAAGAACAGAGCAGAAATCAATGAAATAGAAACCAAAAGAACAGTGGAACAAATCAACAAAACTAGGAGCTGGTTCTTTGAAAGAATTAATAAGATTGATAAACCCCTGGCCAGACTTATCCAAAAGAAAAGAGAAAGGACTAAATTAATAAAATCATGAATGAAAGAGGAGAGATCACAACCAACACCAAAGAAATACAAACAATTCTAAGAACATATTATGAGCAACTCTACAATCTGGAAAAAATAGTTTATATTTCTCTAGGAATGCATCCATCAAAACTGAACCAGGAAGAAATTGAAGACCTGAATAGACCCATCACCAATAAGGAGATTGAAGCACTCATCAAAAATCTCACAACAAACAAGAGCCCAGGGCCAGATGGCTCCCAGGGAAATTCTACCAAACATTTAAAGAAGAATTAATACTTATTCTCCTGAAACTGTTCNTACCTGAATAGACCCATCACCAATAAGGAGATTGAAGCACTCATCAAAAATCTAACAAACAAGAGCCCAGGGCCAGATGGCTCCCAGGGAAATTTTACCAAACATTTAAAGAAGAATTAATACTTATTCTCCTGAAACTGTTCCAAAAAAATTCAAACGGAAGGAAAACTTCCAAACTCATTTTATGAGGCCAGCATGACCTTGATCCCCAAACCAGGCAAAGACCCTATCAAAAAGAAGAATTACCGACCAATATCCTTGATGAACACGGACGCAAAAATCCTCAACAAAATACTAGTCAATAGGATCCAACAGCACATTGAAAGGATTAATCACCATGACCAAGTGGGATTTATTCCCATGCTGCAAGGTTGGTTCAACATCTGCAAATCAATGTGATACATTAATAAAAGAAAGAAGAACCATGTGATCTTCTCAATAGATGCTGAAAAAGCATTTGACAAAGTACAGCATCCTTTCTTGATCAAAACTCTTCACAGTGTAGGGATAGAGAGGACATACCTCAAATCAAAGCTATCTACAAAAAACCCACAGTGAATATCATTCTCAATGGCGAAAAACAGATCTTTTCCCCTAAAGTCAGGAACACAGCAGAGCTGTCCACTATCACCACTGCTATTCAACATAGTACTAGAAGTCCTACCCCCAGCAATCAGACAAGAAAAAGAAATAACAAGAAGAAATAAAAGGCATCCAAATCGTCAAGGAAGAAGTCTAACTCTCACTCTTTGCAGATGATATGATACTTTATGTGGAAAACCCAAAAGACTCCCCTCCAAAACTGCTAGAACTCATACAGGAATTCAGTAAAGTGTCAGGATATAAAAATCAATGCACAGAAGTCAGTTGCATGTCTATATACCAACAACAAAACAGAAGAAAGAGAAATTAAGGAGTCAATCCCAATTACAATTGTACCCAAAACCATAAGATAGGAATAAACCATTAGGAATAAACCTAACCAAAGGGGCAAAGAATCTATATTCAGAAAACTATAAAGTACTCATGAAAGAAATTGAGGAAGACACAAAGAAGTGGAAAAACATTCCATGCTCATGGA
>LNAC01001418.1:136392-226820 GCA_002007465.1 Ailurus styani
CTATGTTACCTAGAGCAATCTACACATTTAATGCAATCCCCATCAAAATACTAGCAATTTATTTCAAAGAAATGGAGCAAATAATCCTAAAATTTATACGGAACCAGAAAAGACCCCCGAATAGCCAAAGGAATGTTGAAAAAGAAAACCAAAGTTGGTGCCATCACAATTCCAGACTTCAAGCTCTGTTACAAAGCTGTCATCATCAAGACGGTATGGTACTGGCACCAAAACAGACATATAGATCAGGGGAACAGAAGAGAGAGCCCAGAAATGGACCCTCAACTCTATGGCCAACTAATTGACAAAGCAGGAAAGAATGTCTTTTTTTCCATTGGACAGTCTTTTTAACTAATGGTGTTGGGAATATAGGACAGCCACATGCAGAAAAAGGAAACTGGATCATTTACTTACACCACACACTAAGACTCAAAATGGATGAAAGACCTCAATGTGAGACAGGCATCCATCAAAATTCTTGAGGACAACACAGGCAGCAACCTCTTCAACCTCAACAGCAGCAACTTCTTCCTAGGAACATCACCAAAGGCAAGGGAAGCAAAAGCAAAAATGAACTATTGGCACTTCATCAAGATTAAAAGCTTTTGCACAGCAAAGGAAACAGTCAACAAAACCAAAAGACGACTGACAGAATGGGAGAAGATATTTGGAAAGGACACATCAGATAAAGGGCTTGTATCCAAAATCTATAAAGAACTTCTCAAACTCAATACCCGTAAAACAAATAACCCAGTCAAAAATGGGCAGAAGACATGAACAGACCTTTCTCCAAAGAAGACATCCAAGTGGCCAACAGACATTTGAAAAAGTGCTCAACATCACTCAGCATCAGGGAAATACAAATCAAAACCACAGCGAGATATCACCTCACACCAGTCAGAATGGCTAAAATCAACAAGTCAGGAAATGACAGATGTTGGTGAGGATCCAGAGAAAGGAGAACCCTCCTGCACTATTGGTGGGAATGGAAGGTGGTGCAGCCACTCTGGAAAATAGTATGGAGGTGCCTCAAAAAGTTGAAAATGGAGCTACCCTATGACCCAGCAATCACACTACTGGGTATTCACCCTAAAGATACAAAGGTAGTGATCCTCAGGGGCACATGCACCCGAATGTTTATAGCAGCAATGTCCACAATAGCCAAACTATGGAAAGAACCTAGATGTCCATCAACAGATGAATGGATAAAGAAGATGTGGTATATATATACAATGGAATACTATGCAGCTATCAAAAGAAACGAAATCTTGCCGTTTGCAACGACATGGATGGAACTGGAGGGTATTATGCTGAGCGAAATAAGTCAATCAGAGAAAGACAATTATCATATGATCTCTCTGATATGAGGAACTTGAGGGGCAGGGTGGGAGGTCATGGGGGGTAGGGAGGGAAAATAATGAAACAAGATGGGATGGGGAAGGAGACAAACCATAAGAGACTCCTAATCTCACAAACTGAGGGCTACTGGGAGGTGGGAGGGTAGGGATAGGGTGGATGGGTTATGGACATTGGGGAGGGTTTGTGCTTTGGTGAATGCTGTGAAAGATGTAAGCCTGATGATTCACAGACCTGTACCCCTGGGGCAAATAAATAAGAAATACATAAAGAACTTATACAATTCAACACACAAAACCCCAGAAATACTTCTATTTAAAAAATGGGCAGAAGACATAAATAAAGATGGCCAACAAATATGAGAAGATGCTCAACATTCATCATCAGGGAAATGCAAATCAAAACCACAATGAAATATCTCCTCACATCTGTCAGAATGACTAAAATAAATGCCACGATTAACAAGTGTTGTTGAGGATATGGAGAAAAAAGGACCCTCTTGCACCACTGGTAGGAATGCAAACTAATGCAGCCACTGTGGAAAACAGTGTGGAGGTTTTTTTAAAAAATTTGCAAGACTACCCTACGATCCAGTAATCACACTGTGAAATATTTATCCAAGTAATAACACAACAACAAAATTCATTTGAAGAGGTATATGCATACCCATGTTTATAGAAGCATTATTTACAATAGCCAAATTGTGGGAACAACCCAAGTATCCATTGATTAGATCACCAGATAAAGAATGTTTGGGATGCATGTGCACACATTCTCACACACACACACAGGAATCTTTCTCAGCCATAAAATGAATGTGATCTTGCTATTTGCAACAACATGGATGAGGTTAGAGAATCTAATGCTAGGTGTGGAAAGTCAGAGAAAGTCATACCACGTGATTTCACTCATTTGTGCAATTTAACAATACAATTAAGAGTTTGTGTCTTGGTTTGTCTATTTTCCTTTAACTATAAAGAACAGATAGCTACCATAGGAGAGGTGTGGAGGGGGTGGTGAGAGAAGTGAAGGGCTAAGAGTACACTGCCCTTGATAAGCACTGAATATATAGAACTGTTGAATCCATGTGTTGTACACCTGAAACTAATACAGCACTGTTAACTACACTGGAGTTAATTTTTTTTTATTTAAAAACATGAAAGGTGGTCTGAGTTTATATTAGGATAATCAATAAAGAAAATAAGACTCAATTTCTCAATATAAAATGCTGCTTTAGTGTGTGGTTTCCAAATTGTTTTCCTTCAAAATTATCTGGAAAGTTTTTTTGTTTTTGTTTTTCTTTTAGTAAAAAATTTAAACACCCAATGCTCTATGCAACACATGCCCTCCTTAATACCCACCACCAGGCCCACCCAACCCTTCTAAAACCCTCTTTTTATCCTCAGTCTCTCATGGTTCATCTCCCTGCTAAAATTTTTAACTATTAAATGACATTCAGTTGTAAAATTAAAAGGTTAAAATTATCTAGAAATGATTAAAAAGATGTTCTATCCCTGTTGTTACAAATGGCAAGATTTCCTTTTTGGTGGCTGATTAACATTATTTTATATGCACACCTCACATCTTTATCCATTCATCTGTCAATGGACATCTGGGCTCTTTCTGTATTAGAAGGTCGAACTAGAGGGTATTATGCAAAGCAAAGTAAGTCAGAAAGACAAATACCATGGGATTTCATTAATATGTGGAATTTAACAAAATAGATGAATCTAGGGGGAAGGAAGAAAAAATAAAATAGGAAAAACTGAGAGGGAGTCAACCCAGAAGAGATTCTTAATTGCAGGAAATAAACTGAGGGTTGCTGGAGGGGAAGGAGGTGGAGGATGGGGTAATTGCCTTGGGCATTAAGGAGGGAACTTGATGTACTGAGCACTGTGTGTTATGTCCAACTGATGAATTGCTGAATTCTACCCCTGAAACCAGTAATAAACTGTATATTAACTGAAACATATAGATCTTTTTCTCATGGAAATCTAAGTGGGCATCAGGTTTCGCATATGGCTTCATGAGTATACCCCAAGGGTGTTCCACAGATACCAGTTTAAGAATCCAACAAAACTTGGGGGGAAAAACCTGAAGATACTATACACCCATGGCTATACTGAAAAAAAGTCTCCCAACTCCAAATGGCAACAAGGATATGGAAAAACTGTAATCCTCATACACTTTGGTAAACTATTTGGCAATTTCTTCAAAAGCAAAGGTATCATCTCTGTTGGGACCCAGCAATTCTACTCCAAGGTGTTTGCCCAAAAGAAGTGAAAACATGTGTCTTTACAAAGTCCTGTTTAAGACTATCCTTAGCCTTATTCTTTACAGCTAAAAACTAGAAATAACTCAAATGGCAATGAACGGGATTATAAATAGTGGCATCTTTATACAATAGAAGCCTATACAAAAAAGCAGTAGGATAGCGTGCTACTTATATCCACTATATATAAATTTCAAAAAAAAAATAAGCAGAATGAAAGAAGCCAAGCAAGTATGAAATTCTAGAACAGGCAAAAACATTTCAGTAGAAATTAGAACAATGACTGCTTCTGAAGAGTGTGATCTTCTATAAGGAGGCACATGGGATCTTTCTGGGATACTGGAAATGTTCTACATCTTAAGTATGGATTCCACAGGTATATGCGTTTGTCAAAATTGGTTGAGCCGTATACTTAAGATCTGTGTTTGGCTTTATATAAAATATGCCTTAAGGTATTTTTTGGAAAAATAAAACCAAGTATATTCTACCAATAACCAGTTTGACCAAAATAAGTGGTTTTTTACAAAAAGAAAATAACTATAATTAAACATAAAAATGTACAGCTCTAAACATAATACACATCAATGTTGACTCTGAATCCCCACTGAAATGACTACAGAATAAAAATGTATTATCTACATGGATAAATAGGCAACAGTCTCACTGTCGACAAAAGTTTCAAAACCTAAAGTAAATAGTTCAATAGTACTTAATTAGCTGAATTAACAAGGTAAAATGACTTTGGGAAGTCAACCAGAAGCAAGCCACTCTTATATTCCAGAACCCTAGATGACTTCTGGAACTGCATACACCAAATCCCTCCTAAAGATGTAAGCATATAACTTCGATTCAGCAATACCACATACAGTTTTTTCCTATGTGTATACTCACATGTACAGACAAATATAAGTTATGGTAGAATTTTAAGAAACTAGAATTAATCTAAAAAACTACATCAGTTTAATATACTATATAATATGGATGTATTATTTATATCAAATGAATTATTTTCAGAGTTAAAAGAAAGACATCTTCATGTATTCTTATGGACAAATATGTAAGTTAAAAATAAAAGTCAAAATACAGAACTGTGTATAATATGCTCCCAACTTAGCCCATGTTTCCATCCTGTGGGAGATTTGATCTCAGCCCATTGAGAGATAGTCATCTCTGTATCTCAGTCCACAGTGAGATCCATCAAGTAGAAAAATCCATCTGTCCATTGGTCCTTACAGAAACCCCTGGACAGTCAAAAAATAAACAAAGAAAACCCCCAAAAAAACAAAACAAAAACCAGACAACTGGACCTCTGAATGAAAAAGGGTCTAGCAGAATGGATCAGACAGGGACAAAATGTATACCCAGGGAAATAGTTCCAGGTCCAGCGTGAGGCTGTGTCTATCCATCCCTCAGTCCCTTTCTCCTCCACCAACCCTCAACTAATATTCAACTCTTAACTACAAGAAGAGAATGAGGGATAAGACAACCATATCACCAGGGTCCAGCAGCTCTGCTGTCTGTAACCCTTCAAAGACCTGGCGCTTTAGTGGAGCAGAGACTTCCTGTTGGACAGATCAGGGGATTAATACCTAAGCATTTTTATAAAGACAGAGAGGCCAAGAACATTGTCAGTCAAGAGCCACAACATACAAAGTAAAAGGCAGCAGGCACCAGAGCAAAGTAAAGACAAGACAGAAGACAGCATTTCTGATCATAATAGAGACACCATTCTGTGCACATCAACTTCTGGAAGACTAGAATGAACTTGTTAATCAAGTGGGAAATTGCTTAAAACATTGAAACTGGTCATACTACTATAAATTGACATATCTGTAGTATTTGTACACTAAAATAACAGGATAGAAGGTAAGAAGTAACTTATCTTCTACTTACACTTTGCATCTTCCATTTGCCCCTCTAAATGTACTCTATTCCTATTTATTCTGCTCTATGCTTTAAGAAAAGCCAGCCTATGTGGATTTAGTCATCTGATTCTTTTCCCTCAGGGTTCTGGTCAGGTTTGGTCCCAGGGAGCACAACAAGAGATCAGAGAAATAAGCACAGTGAGGTCAGAAAATTTCCCTGGGTCCCTCCCATGCAGTGTCATTACTGGCTGAGCACACCCCTCCTATCAACATCACAGTTCCTATCAAGGTAGCTCTTGACAGGAAACTCCTTCCAGGCTCTTGGCAATCTCTCCACACCTCCACTTTCAAGTCCAGAGGCAGTAACTTCCTGTTGTCACTCACCTCATGTTTGGTGCCATCCTTTGTGGTTTCTCAGTACTCTGCCTGTAACTGTTTAAGTTAGCAATGTTTTAAACTCTCCTCATACCATCTATTACTGAAAACTTCACTGATAGTTTCAGAAAAAAACATGTTCTTCCCAGTTTTTAAAAGGATTTTATCACAAGTGATGTAAAATTTTATTGGGAAAAAAAACTAGTCAGTATTAGACACATGGACAGTATTTCATAGCAATCCATTCATTCAGTCTTTAGTTGGTAATAAATAGTCAGTGTTCTAGATGTTGAGGGTGTATCACTCAATAAAGCACCTGTCCTCATGTTCCTTATCTTCATTACAGAATCGAATAAATTAAAATGAAAAATGTTAAGTAGTTTAAGTGCTAGAAATTTAAGATATAGTAACAGGACAGTAGGATAGTAGTAGACTTAGGTACTGTTGTCCTGAAACCTTTCTGCAAGCAGCATTTGAACACAGAGATAAGTGAAGAAATAAGGATTTATGGAAGAAGAGTGCTTCAGGAAGAAGGAAAAGGAGTGATCCTGAGTCTGAGGGGTCATGTTATCTTATTATCTCTAAGAGATCACTCTATGAAGAGAGTAGGAATTCCTAGTTAGAGAAGTCAGGCAAAAAGAAGAAATTAAAGTCAGCTAAATCAAAAGGAGGAAGTACACTTGTCTATTTGCAGATGCTATGATTATATGAAATTCTCAAGACTCCAAAAACCTGCTAGAACTTAACGAAATTATTAATGTTACAGGATACCAAAAATCAACGTGCAGAAAATAGTTGCATTTTTGTGCAATAATGAGAAGGCTGAAAAAAATCCTATCCACAATAGCACTAAACAGTAAAATACTTAGAAATAAGCTCAACACAACAGGTGAAAGACCTCCACGTTAAAAGCTATACTTTGAAGGAAGAAATTTAAGATGAAAGTAAATAGAAAGATATCCCTTGTTTATTAATAGGAAGGATGAATGATATTAAAGTGTCTGTATTACTCACAACTGCTTATGGATTCAATGCAATACCCACTGAAATTCTAATTTATTTTTCCCCTCCCACAAAAATAGAACAATTCCTAAGTTTGGAGCCACAAAAGTCTCCAGATGTTCAAAGCAGTTCTGTTCAAGAGCAAAGCCAAAAGCATCACACTTAGTGATTTCTAACTATACTGCAAACCTATGGTAATCAAAGTTGTATGATACGGTCACAAAAATAGACACAGATCAACATTATAAAGAGCCCAAAATAAACCCCCAGTGCTTTGAATCAGTGTGCAGTCAATTTACAACAAACAAGCCAATAATACACAATGGAGAAAGAACAGTCTCTTCAATAAGTGGTGTTGGGGGAAATGGACAGCCATACAAAAGAATGAAACTGGACCATTATTTTACACCATGCACAAAAGACAACTCTAAATGGATTGAAGGCTTCAACTTAAGACCTGAAACTATAAAACTTCTACAAGAAAGTAGAGGGATTAAGCCCTTTGACATTGGTTGCAGCCATGATTTCTTAGACACAATAGCAAAAGCACAAGGATCAAAAAGCAAAATGGGACTACCTCAAACCAAAAAAAAACCTTCTATACAGGGAAACACAATCAAAATGAGAAAACATGGCATGAGAAAATGTTTATCTTGTAACTGATAAGAAGTTTATAATTAAGATATACAAGAAACTAACAACTCTAATAAAGGAAAGAAAAAAAATCAATTTTAAAGATGGACGGAACTCAATGGACTTTTCCAAAGACCTACAGATGGCCAACCTGATATGAAAACATCATCAGCATCACTAGTCAGAAATGCAAATTAAAAATCACAATGAAGGGGTACCTGGGTGGCTCAGTCGTTAAGCTTCTGCCTTCTGTTCAGGTCATGATCCCAGCGTCCTGGGAACCAGGTTCTATATCATTTACACATGTGTTAAAGTGACACCTAACTGTATAGCTATGTTGTAACCATGTCCAATTCTTGGTTTTGATGTCTTAATGTTTTATTAAAATGTAAGGGCAAGCCAGTTAAACTGTACATGGGACCTCTGTACTAACTTTGTAATTTCCTCTTTATAAATTTCAGAACGCAAAATTTAAAGATTTCATTCTGACTCCCATGGGTAGAATATATCATAAGAGTAGAAGCAAGAGAACCAATTAAGAAGTCTTTACCATCATCCATGCAGAGATGCAAACTACATGTTATTAGGGTTGTATCAGAAAAAGTGGTATGTTTGGATGGACATATTTTTAATGTTAAGCTATCGAACTTTATGACAAATTCCAAATGGTTTATGAGAGAATGAACGCCAAAGGTTTTGTTTGCTTGTTTTTACCTGAATAGTGTAAATGGAGTTTTGATTCATGAAGGAAGATAAAAATAGGTTATGGGTAGTGGCCATCCATTTTAGCCTTGGTGAGGTGTTTGATAGCTGTCCATTTAAAATGACTGGTAGAAAGCTGTTTATCAAGATCTGGAGCTCAGGAGGAAGGTTGAAGCTGGGATGTAAGTTATGAAGTCATCAACATAGAGGATACTTGGAGCTTTAAGACTATACATCACCTACGTAGATAGAAAGATGTGAGGACACTCAAATTTAGATGTTAGGAACATGTGGACTAAACAAAGCCTGAGAGATAGTCAATGAGAAGGGTAGCCTTCAAAGAGAGGGTAGGATACCAGAAACCAATAGAAGAAAACAAAATTTAGTAGCAGGCGATCAGCAGTATGAAATAGTACAAACCTTAAGAGAACTTAGAATTGACCATTTGATTTAAAGAGACACCTAACTTTTTATTTTTTAAGATTTTATTTATTTATTTGACAGAAAGAGAGAGAGATCACAAGTAGGCAGAGAGGCAGGCAGAGAGAGGAGGAAACAGGCTCCCCGCTGAGCAGAGAGCCCAATGCGGGCCTCAATCCCAGGACCCTGAGATCATGACCTGAGCCGAAGGCAGAGGCTTTAACCCACTGAGCCACCCAGGTGCCTGAGACACCTAACTTTGAAGAGACTTTCAATGGAATAAAGATCCAATCGACATTGAGAAGATAGGAGGTAAAGTTACTTCTTTCAAGAACTCGAGTGTTTCCTGTAAAGGGAACAGAGAAAAAGGGTGGTTACAGGAATGGTGTGTGTAGGTCAAAGGAAAATGAGTTTTAAGATGTAAAGTATCATGCTTGTATGCTGGTGGGAATGGTAGGGAAAAAGGATGCCAAAGATAATGAATACATAGATGAGTGTAACCTTCAAGCAGGTAAGAAGGAATGGGATCCATTGCACAAGTTGAAAAGTTGGCCTTAGATGTCAACACTGGATAAAAGCAGAGTTAAGGGTACAAATGCATACATGGTGGTTGATTGTATTTAGGAAGATGTGATGTTGTCTTGTGATTTCCATTTTCACAGTGTAACAAGGTCATTAGCTGAGAGTGGAGAGAAGGGGTATTTCAGGCTGAAAGAGTTATGAAATAGTTTGAGTATAGGAGATGGGGAATTCACAAAGATAATGAAATAATATCATTTGGCCTCATTAAGAGCCCATTTGCATATTTAATAGAGGAATTTAATGTGAAACTGGTCCGCATGCTTATAGGTTGTTCCAACTTTGTGTTTAAGTGTGAAATTTGAGGTAAAGAGGGTCTCAGGAGTACAGATGCAGACAAATGAAAGTAATAATGGAGATAGTAACTTGATCTTAACTGGAAAAAGGGAAATGGGTTCCTTTGAAGAATTTAGGAACAGTTAAAAGAAAAAAGGTCAACTGTAGAATGTTCTTCGTGAAGATACTGGAGTGTTCATTGTAGAATAAGTTGGAAAAATAGGTGATGGTCACAGTAGAAGGCTCTAAACTGATAGGACAGTGATAGGAGTAGAGGTAGGATAGGAGACAGAAGTAATAGAGAGGATTTCAAAGAATTGAAAGGCCAGGACATTGGGTGGATCATCCTTATGGATACTGAAATTTTCAAAAACCCAGTAGATCAGGTGTTAATGTCATTAAAATAAGGGGAAATTACAGTCTTATTACATCAGGGTGGACTTGGCAATAAGATGCTTCAAAAGCCCTTGAGAAGGGGCAGGGGAGAAATGAACCATCATTGGAAAAGTAGTGTTAATGAACAACTAGAATACCCACTCCACATCCAAGACTAGAATACATGGGGTAGGATACAAAATAAAAGGAATCTTACTGAGGACTATGTAGAATTGATTACCAGAAGATGCTTATACCACCCCTCAGTAGCAGAGGTTTATTTAACCAGTCAAGAAGGATTACAAGCAGGATTGATTAATTGATAAAGGTATTATATGAACATGTTATAAGTTACAGTGTTATAGAATTAAAGCACAAGATAGATGGGGAGGGACATAGTATCTGAAAAGCTGTATTTTACCTCTTGAGCACATATACTTGTCATTTCTTCTTGACTAAGACAGTCCAGTTTATGTTCACTTGTTCTCAGTCTCACAGCAAGAACAAAGTCTTTTAACTAATTTCATTAGATATTTGAACTAAAGCCTGTCTTCTGCTCAAATCATTTGACTAATTGTGGAGTGCATTGTTTCTGCACATGTATCAAAGGGACTTACCATCTCATTATTTGCCACCTTCTTGCATTTTAGGTTACTGTACATATTCCAAGCTGGCAGCAGTGGAAGCTTCTGGGATCATAGTTATATAAACCAGAGGTTGCAATGGTCATGCTTTAACATTGATTTGATTAAGACCTTAAAATGCTGAGCCACAGAAATAGCTTAATTAGTCTCTCAGCTTTTCTCCAAGGTAGGAGGGGTACTATTAAGTATTCTTCAATTAAGAGCTGAAGTTCAGAGAAGTCATGACCCATCTCCCTCCCAACTGCCTGCTTTATATGTGTTTTCTTAGAGCAGACCAGTAGGCCTACTTCATTCCTGTATGCAATTCTGTCAAAGGATTTTTCTTAGCTCTTACAGAAACATTCACTACTATAAAATAGTATGAATTTGTTAAGATCAATTCCTGTCAAATAAATGGCTTTTCCTAAAAAAGAGGTTTGTGACATTGGTGGATTATAGGTAGGTTACAAACATCATCACCCCTGGATAAGATGGAGAAATTTAGGTTGGCATAAAATATAGCTAGGTAAGTTTCTAATTGAACTGTGCCCAAAGAGGGCCAATTAATGAATAGGTATAAAGTAAACCCAACAGTCTCAGTATTTTATTGACATCCTAGGGAAAAAATACTTAAAATATATGCTGAACAAGTTAGGAGGAATTGGTTATGTGAAAAAAATATAAGTCTAGTAATCTCCCAAAGAGTTTTATGGAGATGAAGAGCTTTGCTTTACAATCAAGAGAATAAAATATCTAAGAATGTTTTATGAAGCCATGCACGATAGTAGTTGATGCAAAGGAGGAGACGAACTTCCAGTAACTGTTGAAAAGACTAGAAGAGTTAACACAAACCCAGGCTAATTTAACAAAGTTATAAATTTTCTGATGATTCTATACTGTCTTGGTAAATACCTTTAAAAATATATTTGTAAGCAGGTAAGCCAGAGCTGGGGCACTGTGTATGGTTTTATGTGCTAGACCCGTGGTTTATATCATGGAAATTCTACCTGTAAATTCTACCCTGACAAGACCCAAATTCATACTCTCCACTAGGTAGTTTCCTTTTTACTCTCCCTAGATAGATAATGTAACAACTTAGTGCTGTGGGTTTGATTACAGAGAAAAGATATCATGTTCATAGCTCCAAAGTTGCAGATTGTAGAAGATAGCAACAATATGCACTGCCTCCAAATAAGGAGACCAGTGTTTCTTCCTGCCCTAATTAGATAGGGAGAAAGTACTATCCCAGAGCACAAGGGAGAAAAAAAAGGCAGGATGCCTATGCTCTAAGCCTGCCTACCTGGCTTTGTCATGGCTTTTTTGGTTCTCACATCTAAGTCACTCCTTTCTCCTGCCTCAGCTCCCTTGTCATTTGTTTCTGGGTATCAGCAGTTAATGGTGAGGCACTGATTAAAGACTGGAGGAAGTGAGGAGCTAAAGCTCTATTATTTCTGCCTCTTCTTCCAACTCAGGAAATTCCTCCAGCAATGCTTCTGCTTGCTCCATGGCTCCAGCTGTCATTTGAAAGCCCTTCTGTCTGCAGTTCAAGCTTCTATTAGGCAGGCTTCTCCATGGTTCTAGGCATCACCAGCCTCCTGATTCTGGTAACACCATACCTCCCTTTCTGCTTCCCTCCAGCCCAAGATGGCCCTGAGTTCCTATGTGATACCCCACTTGCTCCTTTAATTCTTCTGTCAACCAAGTCAACAATTCTCCATATCGAATTGCTTCCATTGAGTTATCTGGTGTGGATTATTTTTCCTTAATATGACAGTAATATTTCCATCACAGTCATTTAGTCAAGTGAGTGATTGAAGGAGTAATTTTAAGCCCCCTTAAGTGTGTAAATCAGAACTGAATGTGCTTGTGTCTCACTTATGGCTGGGGATTTGAGAGCTGCTGCCTCAAGAGAGAAACTAATGTGGACATGTTCAAGGCAATAGATTTAACACCATGTTACATGAAGGCCAAAGGAAACTCATTATCCCTCCAAAATTTCTGGGGCTTCCAGTCATATCGAAGAGATGCAAGGGTTCCCAATGACCACACTGTTACTGCACGTTTAGTCTTAAACCTTCCACAGTCTTTTGCTCCTCTCTAAAACCAATTTTAGTGAAGCTACAGCAACTTTTTTTTTTTAAGTCTTCAACAGTGTTCATTCTATTTGATGCTTTAGCAAGGTTTGGCTGTGTACCTACCCTCTCAACCTTTAACTCCAGGTGGTTTTACCCTTCCTTGCCCTAAAGGATGAGAAATGGGATTTCCTCAGATCAGTGGAGATTGTGTATTTTGTTCCAATCCCAATTCAACTGTGATAGTGCTCATCTTTCATTTTATTGGCTTCTGTTTTAAGTATTTGGGGTTATTGTGTTCTCTTAAGTTTAAATTTGTAGACATCTTAAATACTCTTATAATTGCTTTTTGTCCGCTTTGTAGCTATTACAACTTTATTTTTGTTTAGTATGTATCTGGCATATCATATCCCTTCTGGACGGGATAGTTATTTGTTTTCATCTATTTCAATAGTGTCCAATGATTTTACTCTATTTCAAGTACTCAAGTATTTGGCTTTATTCCTACCATATTACTTTGTTTGCTATCCTGGTGGAGATTTTCCCTTGCTTTTTCCCTTCTGTAAAAGTACTTATTTAGCTATATGATCCCACAGAACTAACAGCAAAAGCAAAAAAAAAAAAAAAAAAAAAAAGGCATGGAAAGCCCAGAAAAGGATTTAGAGGATTAGCTTTCACTAAAGGACTAGCTCCATCCTGTGAGATCCTCACAGGATGCTGTTATTCCCTGGTTAACCACCCACAGATAAAAGCTCAGCCACAATTCAAGCCCCTTGCCATAGGTACTTGAACATGGTCATTTGCACAAATTTGCTGCCAAACTCTAAGCCAGCTCCTCCTTATTGAGAGGATCACAAGCTCTATCAAACTAGAATCTCTTCTATGTCTGTAGTCAAGGTATTTATTACTTGGGCCATGTTCACCTGGTTCTATTGACTTAATACATCCTGGTATGGTTTTCAGGTCAAATTAAGAACAGGATGCCCAGTTTAATAAAAATTCATTTCAGATAGTTAAGTACGAATATGTACTATTTAAAATTTGCAACATACCTACCTACTGAAAAACAAAACTAGGGGGGTGGGTGAATACAAGTAACTATGGAGTTTTTTTTTTAAGAGGTTCAAATCACTCTAAGTTTATTACCCTTATGTATTACTATTTAACCACATGAACCCTCCTTTTCTGCTACCAAATCACTTTTAATCAGTACTACCAAGCTTCTTCACTAATATAAGGCTCCCATCCCTAGCATGTTGTACACAGCTTATTCTGAATTGCCCCCAGTTCATTCCCCAATATCATTTCTCATCCAATCACATTCCCTTCAGATTTCATGTGGCCTCCCAACATAGTTGTGCTATACGAGTACTGTTCTTATGCTCCCACGCACAACTCTCCTAGCTTGGAGTTAACTTGGGCTAACTCCTACCTGCTCAAGATTTAGCCTTCCTGCCAATTTTCTTCATCCACAAATTGTTCTCAACCCAATTCCACTAAAATTCTTACCACTGAAAAATCTGCTCCATCAGACCATTATGGTCAGATTCTGCAGAGCTTGCATAGTAGTTTTTCTGGAATTTTCAGCCAAAGAGCCATAAATTATGTTTAAGTCCTATTACTGAAAGAACTACAATTTCCTGAGGAAATCAAGTGTACTTTCCTCTTGAACTCTTAGCCACACTGAATATTTTTCACTACTGGCCTCACATACAAGATTGTTAACCTTGGACTATCATAAACTTACTGGTTCTTCTTTCTCTACCATGGCAGTGCACCTGCAGGATCACATCCCCCGCAGATTAAGGTCTTAGATGATGGTGACAGTGAAAGGATATGGTGTAATTAAATTCTCATATTTCTTCCCAGATTGCATTGAAAAAGGATTGCCAGCCTCTTCATCATGGACTCATTAGGTCACAGGGGCCAGTGTGGACAGAATAAAGCCACGGTAGCATAAACCCCTCCTGAGTAAGGAAGGGAAAGAGTCCAACCATCCTTGAGCATTTTTACACCCCAATCCCCCTGTATATGTATATAATTTTAACATCTCTGGGGTTTAGAAGACAAAAACCTGGCCAGAGCTTTGCCAGGAGGGCTGTTAACAGTGGTTTTGTGATGCTTGGGGTGCTAAGGAAACTCATTTTCACATGCAGAATGACATTGGACATCTTACACCATGTACAAAAGCCAACTCAAAATGGATTAAAGATTCAGGTATTATGCTTAAGTCTGCAAACCCCTAGAAGAAAACATAGGGGGAAAGTTTCATGGTATTGGTCTAGGTAGCAATTGTTTAATAGGACACCAGAAATACTGATAAAAAAAAAAGCATAACTAAGTCAGATCACAAAACTAAAGTTTTACACAGCAAAACTATCAATAGAGTAAGAGGCAACCTATGAAAGTTACAAATCATGTATCTGAAAAAGGGCTAATATCCAAAATATAAGCAACTCCTACAACTCATTAGCAAAACACACAAACCACAAGTAACTATTAAAACATGGACAAAGGACTTGAGTAGAAATTTCTCCAAAAATGAAATAAACAGCAAGTATGTATTATAGTATTCTTATCAGGGATATATGGATCAAAGCCACAATGAGTTATCACTTCACACCTATTTTTTTAAAGATTTTATTTATTTATTTATTTGACAGAGAGAGAGAGAGATATCACAAGTAGGCAGAGAGGCAGAGAGAGATGAGGAAGCAGGCTCCCTGCCCAGCAGGGAACCCGATGCTGGCCTTGATCCCAGGACCCTGAGATCATGACCTGAGCCAAAGGCAGAGGCTTTAACCCACTGAACCACCCAGGTGCCCACTTCACGCCTATTAACATGGATATTTTTAAGAACTCTTGGTAGGAATGCAAAATGGTGCAGCCACTAAAAGAAACACTGTGGCAGTTCCTCAAAAAGTTAATACAGTAATCTAACAATCTCACTTTTAGGTATATATCCAAAAGAATTGATAAAGATCTTGGAGAAAGTTGCACTCTTATGTTTGTTGCAGTATTCATAATAACCAAGATATGGAAGCCATTTAAATGTCTATCAACAGATGGATGAAAAAAATGTATATATGCACAGTAGTGTCTTATGCGACCTTAAGAAAAAATCCTGCTGTGCAAACAAGGATGAGTGTGGAGAACATTATGCTAAGTGAAATAAACCTGTTGCAGAAATAGAAATACTACATTCTATTTGAGTTGACTACAATAGTCATACTCATACAACCAAAATAAAATGGTGGTTTCCAGGGGCTGAGGGAAGGGGGAAATGAGGAGTTGCTGTCAGTGTAAAGCTGCAGTTATTCAAGATGTACAAGTTCAAGTAATCTACTGTACAACATTATACTGGTACTTAATACTGTATTATATACTTACATATGTAAAGGGTCCTCATTTTAAGAGTTCTTACTACAATTAAGCATCTTTTTAAGTGGCACCTGGTGAGTTTCTAAAAAATCATTTGAAGTAGTATGGCAAAGGCTAAAGACAGATTTGGAAGTACAGACTGAAGAACTCGGGACACAAGAAAAAAATGAGAAAGTTTTCAAAAGGTCAAGTATATGAAAGTTAGTCAGTTGTTGGCACTTGCCCTAATAGAAAAATCAAGATCAATAGAGGCATAACTATTTTGCTAAAATTCATCCATACATGAATTTAAAAGAAACACTACAACCCAGGAATAAAGAAGAATCTCCCAAGTCTATGATTATCTATCAGAAAACCTTGAGCAAGAGAAATGATAAAACTTATACTGAAAGTATTCATGAAGATTGGATTCAAAACTCTGGCTGTCCATGCACAGCACAGTATCTCCCTTCCCTCCACCCCCATGCATGCATGTGCAGCACGCATGCAATGCAGTAACATTGCTTTAAACCTGAAATCATCTAGGAAACATGAAAATCAGTTACCATTTTTAATAAAAACAGTCAAGTACCTAGGTTATAGCCTAAACAGTTTCAAACCATAAGAGACTCATCATCTTAAACTGAGGGTTGCTGAAGGGGAGGGGGAAAGGAAGGAGGGACAGGGTGGTGGGTGATGGACATTGGGGAGGGTATGTGCTATGGTGAGTGCTGTGAATGGTCTAAGACTGATGAATCACAGACCTGTACCCCTGAAACAAATACATTATATGCTAATAAAAAAGCTGTCTCATTCAGGTGAAACTTTTTATTCTAACTAAGGGCTTAGAAGATGAATATATATGGATGTTTCCATAATCAGGGGTGAGAGTAATCATTATGAGATACTATTTCATCCCAGATTAATCAAGTTTGATGTAACTAATCCAAACTCCAGACTCAAGGAAATCATTTATTCTAAAATGTCTATTAAAATATAAGTACTTGAGCAGCTTTCAAAAGAAAATATTATGTTACACTATAGATGTAAAGATCTACTATAAACAGATTAAAACCACTATCACACTTGTATAAAAACAAATGACCTCATGAGAAAGCTGACTCATTACCTAAGGGAACTTACCATGCAATATGAAATAACCCAACAAATCAATGTTGAAAGGTTTATTTAGACAGATCTGGAAAAATTTGTTCATATAGAGAAAAATTAAGAAATTCTTACTTAACTGTAAAGGGTGGGCTCCAAAGAGTGAAGACCTCAACAGGAAAAGTAAACCATAAAGTCAGTAAAAGAAAATATGGAAGCATATCCTCAAGATAAAGGCAGAGAAGAATTTCTTAGAATAAATACACCACAAGGATAGGCTGAATTTGCACCCAAGAATTGCTGTATGGTGGCTAACATAATGAAATAAAAAATAAAGTTAAAAAAAGAATTTCTATGGCAGGTCAACATGGAAAGAGTTACACAGATGACAGATTTATAAAACACTATAAAATTCAAACTTCAGGGTCTAGTATTTTTTAAAATGAAGGAATTCCTGTAGATCACTAAGATTAAAAATTCTAATGAGAACATGGGCAAAGGGTAGAAACAACTTACGGAAAAGGGAACTCAAAAAAGCTAACAAGCATATGAAAGAATGATCACACTGGATGCTAATTAGAAAACCAGAAATTAAAATGATGCAATATCATTTTATGGCTAACAAACTAGGGAAATGCTAGAGAATGCCAGATGTTCCTGATGCGTGTATAGACTGCCCTCCAGATTTTCTCTATTCAATCAGGCAGCACTTAATCAAAGGCAGTTATTGACTTTGACCTCAAGATTCCATACCTAAGCATACATCACAAAGGAATTCTCACCTGGGCTCAGTCGGGGGCATGTATACAGTCACTCATTTTACAGCTCTATTTGTGATAAGATGGAGATAAAGGTCATCCGGGTACTCCCCTACTTCCACTCCTGAAAAATGGATGAATATGTGATACACCAACCACAGAGCACCATGAAGTAGTTTGAATACGCTAGATGTACCCACTAGATCCAGAGACGGATCACCAAAAAAGAACAAGGTCAAGAAATACTATAAATTCATTTATATAAACTTAAAATATACAAAATAAGAAATTAGGTCTGGAATTTGCTTCAAAATAATCTGGCTAGGGTGGGGATGAGTGGAGACTTGGGAGAGTTCTAGATAATCTGACCATGTGTTTATTATTCAAGCTGGTAATGAGTATAGAGAGTTTGTTGTAGTTTACTCTTGTATACCTAAAATTTTGTTATTTTTGAAATGCTTATCTACAAACCGTCCCCCCCAAAGCAAGAAAGATAATATATGTAAAATGCATCAGAGAGGGTACCTGAGGAGGTGGAAAGTAAGAGCAACAAAGAGATGTAAAAAGAAAAACAAGAGGCTTATGTAGGCCAGTGATAGTATAATACTTGTTGACTAGTGTATTACCATTTTTTACTCAGAGAAGTTTCTAGATCTGTAGTATTAAAAGGCAGTTGTTTTATGTTCCAATAATTGGTAATCATTGCTTTCATTTGTCAAAGCAAGTCAAGATGAAACTTAATTTTCCTCAACTCAAAAATTCAGTTACCATGACTTTGCCTATAACAAGACTATTTCCCAAGTGCCTCCTTTGGCATGTACTTCACTACTGATTTACTGTTTAATATTTACTTATTTCTAAGTAATTGATTTTTCTCCCGTCATGATTTTTAGACCTGAATATTTAGTATTTACCCTCTCTTCCTATGTACCTCATCTTTTGCATGTTTTAAAACCAAACATGGCCACCTTGAACAGTCCTAAAATAAAGGAGTTGAAATAATGATTCACTACAATGAAATGCTGACTTATTATTTCCCCTTTTGCTAATAGGTTAGTCTCCACAGCATACATTCACTACTAAGAAATCAACTGAACAATACACATTAGGCTCCACTGAATGCAAAACCCACCTGACTATGGTGCACCACAAGACTTTGTTTCCCACTATCTACAAGTGGAAAAATCAATGCAGTCTGAATACAGCAATTATTTTGGATCCTCAAGCAAATGTTAAAGTAAAAGCATGGGTCTTAAAAGAGAAAAGGTTGAGGGAATGTAGTATAGTAAATGGCTCAAGCTAAGAGCTCTCAAATGTTAGCCAGGTATCAGAATCACCTGGAGAGCATATTAAATCAGATTGTTGGGGCCCCACCTCCAGAATTCCTCATCAGCCTGCCTAAGAACCTAAGAAAGGCAGTTTCAGCAAGTGTTGGTTCTACCAGGTGTCGGTAATGGTGATCTAAGACTAAGACTCACTCCACCTTGCTCATGTTCAGGGCCCAAACCCTTGACCATTACACCCTACTGCTTATCCTTCTAAGATGAAATTTTAAGGCATTTTTTTTCTACTCTACAATGTTTGATTTATAGGTGTACACAGGAGTAAAGTCTTGAATAGGATACACCTATATTACACTTAGACTTCCAGAAGCTTCACCCTGCCCAGACATTGTACCACTCTTTTAATTCAGTTTCAAGAAATGTTTACTAGGCACTAAGTCTATGACCCAGCACTGTGGGAAGTACTGCCACACCACTTGGAGGAAGCCATCTCCACCTTCCTGGAGCTGCCGCTAAACTACCAAAAATCAAAGTTAAAACAGGGGCTACACTAGTCTACAGGGTGTTTTCCTGTGAATGAAAAAAAAGTTCCCATACAGCAAGTGGAGCGCTGGCTACATTTTAACAATTCCTTCACTTGTACAACCTGTACAAGTGGACAGTCACCCTGATACTCTAAACAAAGACTTCGGCTTAAACTTCATCTTATTTATGCCTATTTAGTATGAAATTCTCAAGCTCAGTTAGAGGTTTTTTTAAGTTCTACAGTGTATTTCAAGGTTTTAGAGGGCTTTTTAAGGTTGAGGTGGGGGTGGCAATATCAGGTTCAAAGGATGGCTAACATTACTCCTCTGTTCATGGGATACCCTCGTTGTTGTTCCTTCCAAGACTCTTGGGGGTTGCCCCCTCCCCCTGCTCCAGCATTTCTGGGTGGGCTTGAACCAACACAACTCTTGTTTTATATTTCCTCCCTTCATCACCACCTTTTCTCCTTTCTCCTCCCTTACAGAAAGCATAGTGTGTTTAAAACTAGTTATATATATATATTCAAATTAATGTATGTAGGTAGAAACATACAAAACTACCTATAATCCTTTAAATATAATGTATTGATGTTATTTTCAAGTTGATATGTTTTTTAACTTCTAACAATTATGCTGTAGACCTTTGCTGTTTATATTCTTCATTGAACAAGAGGTTTTTAAGTTCTAACCAAGAAGTTGGATGTACATCTTATTCTTTAATTCTAACTACAGTACAGTATTCCATGGAGTGTATCTACCGTATTTCATTTTTTCCATTCCCCAAGTGATGGACACTTAGGTTAGCACAAATACCCAATTACCTCCAGCAATGTTATAATGTAAATCCTGATACCCTATTCTACTGGGCTGTTTCAGGATGGAATAATAATTACAAAATGAGAAGTGATGGTAGGGAAATTGGAGAAACAGACTCCTAACACAATAAGTAGTTTTTTGATGACGTTAAAGAAGTGATGCTGGAATTGACTTTTTGTGTGAACAAAACTACTTTAGAAACTAATAATTGCTTCCACACAGATGTCCCCCTATAACCATCCCGACTAAACCAACCATGGACCAAAAAAAAAAAAAAATCAGAGAAAAGTAGTTTACAAATTTAGAAAAATGGTCATGTTAACCTAGCAAATGTTTTTAGTATCAACTGTATAAAAGTCCTATTCCACTGTCCACCTACTCCTTTTGGTTAATAATGCTCACCATAGAATAGTTGGTAATGTTAGAAAAAAATGGTTCTCAGGGTGCCTGGGTGGCTCAGTTAAGCAACTGCCTTAACCTCAGGTCATGATCTCAGGGTCCTGAGATCGAGTTCCACATTGCGCTCTATGCTCAGTGGGGAGCCTGCTTCTCCCTCTCCCTCTGCCTGATGCTCCCCTTGCTTGTGCTCTGTCAAATAAAATCTTTTTTAAAAAGTGGTTCTCGGGTGCCTGGGTGGCTCAGTGGGTTAAAGCCGCTGCCTTCGGCTCAGGTCATGATCCCAGGGTCCTGGGATCGAGGCCCACATCGGGCTCTCTGCTCAGCAGGGAGCCTGCTTCCTCCTCTCTCCTCTCTCTCTGCCTGCCTCTCTGCCTACTTATAATCTCTGTGTCAAATGAATAATAAAAAAATTTTTTAAAAAGTGGTTCTCAATAGCTGAAGCAGAACCTCAGTAACTTTATCCACAGTTGTCAGTGCTACCTTATTTCAGAATAACCTACTGAAAAATGCAACATCAGAGCTCCATGCTAAGCTAGATTTCCTAGAAGTAACTCAAAATTGTATTTTTAAAGATTTCCAATACAACTGAAATATGCAGATAGGATTGAGAAAAATGACTGATTTTGACCACTTCAAGTTATAAGTACTCAGATTATCAATCATGATTTCAACAACAAAGAGAAAACATTCCCTCAAACTGATAATAATAAAGGAATTTATGAACTCACACAGTCAGAAGTCCATAACACAGACAGACTTTTATAAAGGTACATCCAGGGTGCAGCCACACATCTCCAAAGCTCTGCCAAACTGCTCCAACCAATGTCTTCCACCTCAGACTGGTAACAAGACAACTTGCAACCATTTCAATATCACGCATCCAAGCACAACCAATAGCTCCTCCTTTATAGCAATGAAACCTTTCCCAGAAGCCCCCAATATATATCTACTCACAGCCAATTGGCCAGAACTTGGTTCCAAGCTGACAATGGTAACCGAATTACCAAGACTAGATGAAGCTGATGGTTCTCGAACTTGAAGTGTGCATTAAAATCACCTGTTCAGCTTGTTAAACTAGAGGTCACTGAGTCCCACCCCCACAATTTCTTATTTAGTACTTTTAAGGCTAAGGCCCAGGTGTTTTCATACTCCGTTCCCAAGTTATGGTGATTTTGGTGCACTTTAAGAACCACCTGCCTAGAGCAGATGTAAACAGTTTTCTCTAAAACACATGGTTTTGTGAGAGAGTAAACACTTGTGGTTATTTAAATATGTCCACAAATTATATGAATCCCTTTAATAGGTGGTCTCCAATTACCCTTCTCTATGACCAGGACTTAGTGGCTCACTTCTAACAAATAAAATAAAGTGGAAATAATGATATATAACTTAGTAGTACTACTTAATAGTAGGTCATAAAACACATTGCTGCTTCCATCTCACGCCAGCCTACAGTCATGTGAGTGAACCCTTTGCACATGGATCCTCTAGCTCCAAACAAGTCATCAGATGACCACAGCCCTTGCCATTATCCTGACTGCAAACTCATGAGAGATCCTGAGCCAGAACCACACCCCCCACATCAGCTGTTCCTGAATTCCTGACCCACAGAAACTACAAAATTATGTTTATTATAAGCCACTAAATTTAATGGTAGATTGTTATGCCGCAATAGTTAATACAATAAGTAGACAAAATTGAAAAGAAGAAAAAGAAGAACCACCTTGAGTAACTGAAGTGTCCAGTGCAGCTTGCTTCGGTTAATGAAGGTTTAGTGTAAAAACACACATGCCAAGAAGTTCAGGAATTCCAAACTTAGTTTTAAAGCACAATAGTAACTTAAAGTTCTTTTTATATCCAGGAAACCTCTACAAATCTCAGCATCAGGAGCTCAGAAATTTTTTTTATTGTAGTGCTGTTTTATTTTATATCTTTGTTGTTAATCTCATAATCTCCATTTCCTCACTCTGGTTGGCACCTCCCCCAAAGTTTCTTAGCCTCTTATTGCTATTTAGGGTGTTATCTGTGGACCAGCATTATCAGTTTTCACCTGGGAGTTTGTTGGAAACTTTGGGCCCCACCCCAGACCTACTAAATGAGAATTGGCATTTAAGTTTGAGAAATATTTTTGTATATCATGGCTGCTAGGCTTAAGTGAGAGGCCTATCTCTCACTGCAGTGGTTCCCAAATTTTAATGTATCTTGTAATTACCTGATATCTTTGAAAAATACTAATGCCTGGATCCCACCCTAGACATTCTGATTGGATGTGTATGAGGAAAGATAGGCCACTGGAAGTTTTAAAAGCTTCCAGGTAATTCTAATGACTAATAAAGTTTGGGAACTACTAGCTTACAACTTTTTTTTTCTTGGTATTTTCCAATTAAATTTCAAAAAAGAGAGCATTTGATTAACCTGTCTTATCTTTTTGTTTTGTTGTGTTGATTTTTAATTTAAATTTTAGGTAGTTAACATACCATGCAATATTGGTTTCTGAGGTGGAATTCAGTGGTTCATTACTTACATACAACACCCAGTGCTCATCACAAGTGCCCTCCTTAATAACCATCACTCATCTAGTCCATCCTCCACCCATCTCAGTCCATCAACCCTCAGTTTGTTCTCTATCATTAACAGTCTTTTATGGCTTATTACCCTCTCTCCTTTTTTTCTTCTCACTCTTCCCATATGTTCATCTGGTTTTTTTTCCCCTTAAATTCCACATATGAGTGAGATCATATGGTATGTCTTTCTCTGAATATTTCACTTAGCATAAAATACTCTACCTCCATCTATGTCATTGCAAATTGCAAGATTTCATTCATTTTTACAGCTGAGTAATCTTCCATTATACATATATACCACATCTTCTTTATCCATTCATCAATTGATGGACATTTAGGCTCTATCCACAGTTTGGCTATTGTTGTTAATGCTGCTATGAACACTGGAGTGCATGTATCCCTTCAAATCTGTATTTTTGTATCATTTGGGTAAATACCTAGTAGTGCAATTGTTGAATCATAGGGTAGTTCTATTTTTAACATTTTAAGGAACCTCCATACTGTTCTCCACAATGGCTACACCAGTTTATATTCCCCCCAATAGTGCAAGAGGGTTTGCCTTTCTCTGCATTCTTGCCAACACCTGTTGTTTCTTGTGTTGATTTTAGCCATCTTGATATGTGTGAGATCATATCTCATCGTGGTTTTGATTTCTGTTTTCCTGATGACTGATGTTGAGCATCTTTTCATGTATCTATTGGCCATCTGGATGTCTTCTTTAAAAAAATGTCTGTTTATGCTTTCTGCCCATTTCATAACTGGGTTATTTGTTTTTTGGGTGGTGAATTTGATAAGTTCTTTGCAGATTTTGGATACTAATCCTTAAAATACTAATACATACTAATCAGATATGTCCTTTGCAAATATCTTCTCCCATTCCATAGGCTGCCTTTTAGTTTTGTTGGTTGTTTCCTTTGCTGTGCAGAAGCCTTTTTTTCTTGATGAAGTCCTAATAACTCATTTTTGCTTTTGTTTTCCTTGCCTGTGGTGACATGTCTAGTAAGAAGTTGCTATGACCAAGGTCAAAGAAGTTTCCACCTGTGTTTTTCTCCAGGATTTTGATGGTTTCCTATCTCACGTTAAAGTCTTTCATCCATTTTAAATTTATTTTTGTGTATAGTTAAAGAAAGTGGTCCACTTTCATTCTTCTGCGTGTTGCTGTCCAGGTTTTTTTTTTTTAAGATTTATTTATTTGACACAGAGAGAGTAAGGGAGCACAAGCTGGGGGATCAGCAGAGGGAGAGGGAGAAGCAGGCTCCCTACTGACCAGGGAGCCTGATGCGGGGTTCTATCCCAGGAGCCCCGGATCATGACCTCAGCTGAAAGAAGATGCTTAACCAACTGAGCCACCCAGGTGTCCCAGCTATTCAGTTTTATACAAAGTTATGTGGTGGGCCTTTAACCACACAATAAATTAGCTAATTTTAACCCAACCAGTTGTGGGGCAAAGACTGAATATTGCAGGATCATATGACTTTGAAATAACCACTGCTGCTCGAAAAGGCTGTGGGGAATGCAGTTTCCTTTTGTGCAATGCTTCTTAATCTTGGCTGCACATTAGAATAACCAAAAGAGCTTGAAACTCTCAGTGTCTACAAAACAATTCATTCAGAACCTCTGGGTCAGATCCAGGCAATGATGGTGTTAATCTGCCCAGATGATTTCAACTTGCAGGCAACACTGAAAAACACTTCTAAAATAAATAGTGACAAAAGCAATGGGCCTGGCTATATAAACAGTATACCAGAACAAATACAAATCACAGTTATGTTGGCTTTAAAATAATGACTACCTTATTTATTTATGTCCTCAACCTAAAATCAGTGGAATGAATGGTAGCATCATGTAAGGGAAAGAAAATAGTTTATAAATCAAATAAACCTGGGGCTTAACCCTCTGGTTCAGTGGATTTGGGCAAGGTTTTACCTTAGCCAACTTCAGTTTTCTCATTTATAAAATGGATATAAAACCAAACCAATTAACTCAGAGCACTTTAAGAATAATAAACATTATAATATACACAAATACCTTAGACATTTTAGGTCATCAATTATTATTATGCTTCCTCTTCCACATATGAAGGTGTATTTTCTTTAAAAAGGTGTGATTCTGGGAATGATTGGATGTAAACCTCATGATTATCCAATGGGGTAGGAGAGTACTGTTGTTATTATAAATGTTTGACAGGTGAGAAAATTTAAGCTCAAAAATGTTAAATACTGAATAAAACTGAGATAGAAGAAACAGTTTATCTACCCTGAAGCCAAAATTCTTAACCATCCCACTCTACCAGCTCTGTAAAATAGCTACCTTCTTTCTTGTCAACTTTGAAAGAAATATTAGTATGCATACGGTGTGGAAATGAGGTATGGAGAATGTAATGTAATTACATAATGTAATTACACATCTGTAATGATGTGGTGTGGCACATGTGCTACCAGCATACTGGTAATTGTCCTTCTCTTTTTCTGCCCTCAGGCTGACTTGTCAACTGCAGAGCTCTCAGTTCTGTCCTAGAAGGGTCACGATGCAATTCTTCAAGGATGATACTGTCCATGTACTTCTATGTACTTCTGAAAAATCACCAGAAAGTGCTCATTTTTTTCATACACAATTCTTGCCTACATAAGCATAACTTAGTCTGTAGTTTCATAGACTAAGAAATGTAAGACATACAAACTTATAAATAACCATATCCAATTAACCTTCTTCTACTCTCCCTGTCTTTCAATTAGATCCACGTTATCTCTCCTTCAGAAGCCAATTACAACTGTCATCTGATTTTTTGAATGTACCTCTTTTCTTGTTTATACTTCTGCTATCTTGTTATAGTTTATTCTTGCAATCTCCCTTATTAATTCATTAGCCAACATGCTTTTCAATTTAGCTAAATTTCATTTATACTTCTTTGCATCCTTTCAACACACCCATCCCCATATAACCCTTCAGGTTAAGACACGTGCAGAAAAGATATCTATCCAGACTTAGGTACAGATTTAAACATAAGAACTGGAGCAAACTCAAGTCCTAAATTTAAATTTAATTTAATTTAAAGTTTGTCTTTGGCATACTTCACTTACTCTCTTTAGTTTCTAGGACCTCTCACTATTCAAACCTTTTCATATCCTCTTTCCCTATCAACACGTAGCCATCCCATAATAAAGTCCCTTGGTTTTCTATTAAATAACAATAATCTCCTCTCTTCTTAATTATCATTTTACTTCTCTCAACTGGATCATTCTCATTGGCATACAGGCATATTGAAATATTTCACATCTTTTTTTAAGATTTTATTTATTTATTTGGCAGAGAGAGAGATCACAGGTAGGCAGAGAGGCAGGCAGAGAGAGAGGGGGAAGCAGACTCCCCACCGAGCAGGGAGCATGATGTGGGGCTCGAGCCCAGGACCCTGAGATCATGACCTGGGCCGAAAGCAGAGGCTTTAACCCACTGAGCCATCAGGCACCCCTATTTCACATCTTTTAAAAAATCTTCCTTGAGAGGCACCTAGGTGCACAGTCAACTAAGTGTCAGACACTTGGGTTCAGCTCAACTCATGATCTCAGTCATGAAATCAATCGAGTCCTGTGTGGGGCTCCAAGCTCAGCATGGAGTCTGCTTGGGATTCTCTCTCCCTCCCTCTCTCTTGTTCACAAATAAATCCTTTTTTAAAAATCTTCCTTAATCCCACTGTTTGAAGACGTTATCAAAAGGATGTGATGGATGGATGACCTCTGAGCTGGACCAAAGAAATCAGAGACTCCTTGCTCACTTCCCTCTCTGGAATATGCATTTCACTTGGTTTTCCTGCACTGGAGGCTGACCAAGGACACAGACTTGAGAGAATAATGAACTATTGTGACCATCTGGGCCTATTTTGTGACTGAACCTGGTTAAGGGTTCCATATAAACTTTAAGATTCTAGCAGGTAGGTGCACAGATCTACTTATCTTGAGGCTGTCCAACACAAGGCTTATAAACAAATTCCTTTGCTTATTAAAACCTGCCACCTACTGATCTGGAGTGGTCTGCCTCTCCTTGCCCTCCATGTAAAAGGGTCAGTTTGTAAACAAACACCCAATTTACCTTATAACTACTATCCTGTTTTTTGACATTCTTTACAGTAAAATTAATCTAGAGTTGCCCATAGTCATTCTCTACTTTCTCACTATCCAATCTCTCTGAAATCATTCCAAACAAACTTTCACCCCCACCACTCCACTGAGATAGCTCTTGTCAAAATTACCACCAACATTGCTTTTGCAAAATTCTAATGAGAAATTCTCTGTTTTCATCTTCCTCAATCTCTCAGCAGTATTCTGCAGTGTTGTTATTTCCTCCTCCCTGAAAGTCCTTCTTGCCTTGGCTTCTGTGACATCAGATTCCATGTTTTATTCTATTGATTTCCCTTTAATAGTCTCTTTTCTTGAGTTTTCCTTTTCTGCCTAAAGGCATTATCATGTAGTTATACAACTTAGAATATTATTATCATGATTCTGAATATCATCTCAGTGCCTTGTACTCCCAAATTTACATCTCCAACCCTAAACTTTCCCCAAGTTCAAACCTCCTTATCTACTTGCAAACCTGCAAGCTATTCACTTACTTTGTCCTGCATGTTTAATAGACATCTCAAATTTAATGTGTCTAACAAAGAAATTTATTTTCAAACCCAAAACATGCTCCTCTGCAAACTTCCCTACCTCACTTGATAGCACCACCACCTACCCATTGCTCTTGATTTTTTGGTTCTTTGATCCTTTTTTTTAACTTAAAATCAATTAATTAACATGTAGTGTATTATTAGTTTCAGGGGTAGAGTTTAGTGATTCGTCAGTTGCATATAACACCCAGTGCTCATTACATCAAGTGCCCTCCTTAATGGCCATCACCCTGTTACCTCATTGCTCCACCCTCCTCCCCTCCAGCAACCCTCAGTTTGTTCTCTATAGTTAAGAGTCTCTGAAGGTTTGAGTCCCTCTATGATTTCATCTTATTTTTCCTTCCCTTCCCCTATGATCCTCTATTTTGTTTCTTAAATTCCACACATGAGTGAAATCATATGGTGTTTGTCTTTCTCTGACTTACCTCACTCAACATAACACCCTCTAGTTCCATCCATGTCATTGTACATAGCAAGATTTCATTCTTTTGGATGGCTACATAATATTCCATTGTATATCTACACCACACCTTCTTTATTCATTCATCTGTTGATGGAAATCTGGACTTTTTCCATATTTTGGCTATTATGGACATTACTGCTATAAACATAAAGGTGCAGGTGTACCTTCAGATCACTATGTTTGTATCCTTTGGATAAATACCAAGTAGTGAAGTTCCTAGGTCATAGGATAGCTCTATTTTTAACTTTTTGAGGAACCTCCATACTGTTTTCTAGAGTGGCTGCACCAGCTTGCATTCCCACCAGCAGTGTAAGAGGGTTTCCCCTTTCTCTGCATCCTCACCAACATCTGTTGTTTCTTGAGTTGTTAATTTTAGCCGTTCTGACTGGTGTGAGGTGGTTTCTTAATGTAGTTTTGATTTGTGTTTCCCTGATGCCAAGTGATGCTGAGCATTTTTTCATGCGTCTGTTGTCTATTTGTATGTCTTCTTTGAGAAATGGCTGTTCATGTCTTTTGCCCATTTCTTGACCAGATTATTTGGTTTTGGGGTGTTGAGTTTGATAAGTTCTTCATAGATTTTGGATACAAGCTCTTTTTCTGATAAAACATTTGCAAATATCTTCTCCCATTCTGTAGGTTGTCTTTTAGTTTTGTTGACTGTTTCCTTTGCTACATGAAAGCTTTTTATCTTGATGAGTCCCAATAATTCATTTTTGTTTTTGTTTCTCTAGCCTTTGAAAACGTGTCTAGGAAGAAGTTGCTTCAGCCAAGTTCAAAGAAGTTGCTGCCTGTGTTCTCCTCTAGGGTTTTGATGGATTCCTGTCTCACATTTAGGTCTTCCATCCATTTGGGTCCTTTATTTTTATCCATGATTTCTTTCCTTCATTCCCTTCAGCTCTCTACTCTACCTCCATATGCCATTCATCAATCCATCAACTGACATTTTGGGTTCTACCTCCAAAATACATTGCAAATCCAGCCACCTCTCACTATCTCCCTTGCTACCACTTCAGTTCAAGTCATTGCCATTTTTCTCTAGGCTAAATTCCAAAAATGTTTCTCAATGTTTATTCTTGCTTTCCTTTACAATCTATTCTCAGTTTAGCAGATATATCCAGGAATATCTCTCCCCTGACTAAAACTTCCAGTAGCGTTTAACAATGCCTGGAATAATACCTAATTCTTTACTTCGGTCTACATTTCTGATGGTCTTATCCTGAGCTTTCCTCCTAAACATATATTCTTTCCTCAAATGGTTAACCTAAACCAGTGGTTCTCAAACTTGAATGATTCTAACACTGACACAGGAAATATGCAAGATGAGCCTGAAGCATCTTGTAGCATCACAAAGTAAGGAAGTGGTAACACATACTTACTGGTGGAAGTATGTTAAAGGGGCACAGGAACTAACTGAAAGAGTCTCTAGTGGGCAAAGTGACATAACTTCAGCAACAAAATAAAGTAGCATTGGATTGTAAGTCAAAGTATAAGATCCATAAATAAAAGGTTAAGTAAATTAATAAATGGGGAGGAGACAAATCTCTCATGCAAAAGAACTCCAAATAAATTATGCAGATATTCCATCCTAAAGAGAAATCTGAGAGGCACCACTTCAGTCCAGATGATTAAGGTCAACATCAATAGTCATAAGTCATATTGATAGTGTGTGCTCTTGGTGATAATGACATTTTATTTCTGTGGTCTTTCTCTAAAAAACCCATAAGTCTAGTCTAATCACTAGAAAAACATAATACAAACTCCAGTCAAAAAGTATCATACAGGGCGCCTGGGTGGCTCAGTGGGTTAATGCCTCTGCTTTCGGCTCAGGTCATGATCTCAGGGTCCTGGGATCGAGGCCCGCATCGGGCTCCCTGCTCAGTGGGGATCCTGCTTCCCCCTCTCTCTCTCTGCCTGCCTCTCTGCCTCCTTGTGATCTCTCTCCCTCTGTGAAATAAATAAAAAAAATCTAAAAAAAAAAAAAAAAAGTATCATACAATATGCCCAACCAGTAATCCTCAAAACTGTCAGCAAAAGCAAGAAAATCTGAGAAACTATCATATCCAAGAGGAACCTATAACAACTAACTGCACTATGGCATCTGGATGGAACCCGGAAATAGAAAAAGGACATTAGACAAAAATAAGGAAATCTAAATAAACCATAGGCTTTGGTTGATAATAATATATCAGAATTGGTTCATTAATTGTAACAAATGTAGCAAACTAATGTAAAATTGTTAATAATAGAGGAAACAGGTGGGTGATATATGGGAACTCTCTGTTCAATCTGTTCAATTGTTCTAAATTTAAAACTGTTCTACAAAATAATGTCTGCTTTTTGAAAGTTTTAAAAAGAAGAAGAAAAGAAGACAAATCTCCTGGGGAAGTTGTAAACTCTGTGAGTGGATTGCTCCAGGGCTTGAAATCCGAATTTGAGTTAATCTTATTCAAATTCCAGGTGACTTTTCATTACACCACAAATTTACTAAGACTACGCACTGCTTTAATGCTCCAGATGTAAATAAAATCTAATCTATTTTAGTTTCTCCTTTTCCCCAAAGGCATAGTAAAGTTGGTATGAGGTTCCCCAGCCCGTGTTTACCAGCAGAAATCTTGCTAATCACTTCTCTTTTACTTTCTCAAACTTAGAGATAGGTTACAACTGTCAATAGATCTCACAAGTTTATACCTTGTTCTACCTTGCATATACACTTAAAAGCTAAAACTAACAATTAAGTGTATATAAGAATCAACCAGAAGTCTTGTAAAAACATTGATACCTGTACACTACATCCAGAATTTCTGATTATTTAAGTCTTGCATTTCTTGTTCTTTTTCTTTAACTGAAGAATAGTTGACACACATTACTTTAATTTCAGGTGTACAATGTAATGATTTTAAAAGTCTGTATATGGAGAAAGCAGCAAGATGGCGGAGGAGTAGGAGACCGATTATCATCAGGTCCCAGAAATTCACACAGATAGCTATCAGACTACTCTGAACACCTAAAAATTCTACAGGAGATCAAAGAGAAGAAGAGCAGCAATTCTAGGAACAGAAAATTGACCACTTTCTGGAAGGTAGGCCATGCGGAGAAGTGAATCTGAAGCTATGGGAGGATAGACCCCGGGGGGAGGGGCTGACTCCCGGCAAGTGAGCGAGCAGCGGAGCACAAACTTGGAACTGTTAGAAGTCTGCTCCACTGAGGCACGTCACCCCAGAGGCCAAGCAGGGGCTGAAGCCCTCACGGGGACAGTGTGGTCTCAGGACCCGCAGGGACACAAAAAGACCAGGGGTGTCTGAGCGCAAAAGAGCTCCCAAGTATCAGAGAGAAGCCAACGGGAGAGACTGAGCTGAGCTGAGAAGGTGTCTCTAAGCTCAGGGTTACCTTGGGCTGTGGTCCAAAGCACAGTCAGGCCACTGCTCTGTGATTGGGGAAACCATGGGCGGCAGACCCTGAGAGACCCTTTCTTCCTCCTCTGGGAGGGGCAGCATGGGAGCGGCTGCAGGAATCTGCCGGATTGGAGATTCTAAACGGGGCTGCACACCAGATATAGAGACGCTCAGTCACAGGCCAGGTGAGCTCAGAGAGCGGCTGGAGACCAGGGACACGGGAGGGACTGACTGCTTTTCTCTGAGGCTCACTGAGGAGTGAGGCCCTGAACTCTCAGCTCCTCTGGGTTGGACACTGGAGGGCCGCCATTTTCAGTTCCGTCCTCCAAAGCTGTTCGGAAAGCATTCAAGGAACAAGAGCTCCCAAAAGGAAACTCGAGCTGATTACTTAGCCTGGCCCCTGGCGAGGGTGGTGCAATTCCACCTTGGGCAAAGACACCTGAGAATCACAGCAACAGGCCCCTCCCCCAGAAGAACAGAAAAAAACAACCAGCCAAAGCCAAGTTCAAGATTGCTGAGAATTGTGGAACTCCAGAGCTAGGGGAAAGCAATGCAGAGAATTAATGGTTTTTGTCCATGATTCTTTAGTTGTTCAAAGTTAAATCTTTTAAATTTTATTTTTTTCTTACTCTTTTCTTTAAATTTTTTCCTTTTTCCTATTTTAACATTTTTAACTTATATCTTATCAACACTTCTTAATCTTTTTAAATTTTCATTGTTATAGTCATATTTTATCCCTTCGTTGTATTTAACCTTATTTTTTGTATGTATATAGGGTCTGTTCAATTCACCAGTCTAATAGATATAGATATATAGAAAGATAGAGTCAGAGACAGATATAGAAACAGAAATGGATAATATAGATATAGGATTTTGGTTTTTTTGCTGTTGTTGTTTTGTTATTGTTTGTTAGATTTTGGTTTTTTCTTTTTTGTTTTTTTCCCTCTTTCTTTTGTCCCCAGTTCCAAGTCACTTCTGAGTAGGTTAGTGTATATTTCTCTGGAGTCATTGCTTCCCTTTAGTATTTGGTTCTCTCATCCATCTATTCTTATCTACATAAAATGAAAAGGCAGAAAAAAATCAACACAATAAAAAGAACAAGACGCAGTAATGATGGCTAGGGACCTAATCAACGCAGACATTAGTAATATGACAGAAATAGAGTTCAAAATGATGATTCTTAAGGAGCTGGCTGGGATCAAAAAAAACATGGAAGATAATAGAGATGCCCTCTCAAGATAAATAAAAACCCTTTCTGGAGAAATGAAAGAACTAAAATCTAACCAAGCTGAAAACAAAAGGATATTAATGAGGTGCAATAAAAAATGGAGGCTCTTCCTGTAGGATAAATGAGGCAAAAGAAAGAATCAGTGATTTAGAAGACAAAATGTCAGAGAATAAAGAAGAGGAGGAAAGAGAGACAAACAACTACTGGACCATAAAGGGAGAATTCGAGAGATAACTGATACCATAAGACTAAAAAATATTAGAATAATGGGGATCCCAGAAGAGGGGGGGCAGAAGGTATATTGAAGCAAATTATAGTACAGAATTTCCCTAATTTAGCAAACGGAACAAGCATCAAAATCCAGGAGGCACAGTGAACCCCCCTCAAAATCAATAAAAATAGGTCCATATCCCATCATCTAATAGTAAAACTTACAAGTCTTAGTGACAAAGAGAGAATCCTGAAAGCAGCTCGGGACAAGAGGTCTAAAACATACAATGGTAGAAATATTAGACTGACAGCAGACCTATCCACAGAGACCTGACAGGCCAGAAAGAACTGGCATGATATATTCAGAGCACCAAACTAGAAAAATATGCAGCCAAGAATACTATATCCAGCTAGGCTGTCACTGAAAATAGGAGAGATAAAAACCTTCCAGGACAAACAAAAACTCAAGGAATTTGCAAACACCAAGCCAGCCCTACAGGAAATATTGAAAGGGGTCCTCTAAGCAAAAAGAGCCGAAAAGAAACATAGACCAGAGAGGAAGAGACCCAATATACAGTAACAGTCACCTTACAGGCAATACAATGGCTCTAAATTCATATCTCTCAATAGCTACCCTGAATGTAAATGGGCTAAATGCCCCAACTAAAAGACACACGGTATCAGAATGGATAAAAAAAGAAGACCCATCGATCTGCTGTCTACAAGAAACTCATCTTACACGCAAAGACACCTCCATATTTAAAGTGAGGGGGTGGAAAACAATTTACCATGCCAATGGACAGCAGAAGAAAGGTAGAGTGGCAATCCTTATATAAGATAAATTAGATTTTAAGCCAAAGAATATCATAAGAGATGAAGAAGGACACTATATCATACAAAAAGGATCTGTCCAACAACAAGTGCTAACAATCGTAAATATCTATGTCCCTAACATAGGAGCAGCTAATTATATAAACAAATTGATAACAAAATCAAAGAAACACATTGACAATAATACGATATTATTAGGGGACTTTAACACCCCCCTTACTGAAATGGACAGATCATTAAAGCAAAAGATCAACAAGGAAATAAAGACATTAAATGACACCCTGGACCAGTTGGACATCACAGATTTATTCAGAACATTCCATCCCAACACAACAGAATACACATTCTTCTCCAGTGCACATGGAACATTCTCCAGAATTGACCATATTCTGGGTCACAAATCAGGTCTCAACGGGTACCAAAAGATTGGGATCATTCCCTGCATATTTTCAGACCACAATGCTCTGAAACTAGAACTCAACCACAAGAGGAAAGTTGGAAAGAACTCAAATACATGGAGGCTAAAGAACACCCTACTCAAGAATGAATGGGTCAACCAGGAAATTAAAGAAGAATTTAAAAAATTCATGGAAACAAATGAAAATGAAAACACAACTGTTCAAAATCTTTGGGACACAGCAAAAGCAGTCCTAAGAGGAAAGTATATAGCAATACAAGCCTTTCTCAAGAAACAAGAAAGGTCTCAAGTACACAACCTAACTCTACACCTACAAAAGCTAGAGAAAGAACAGCAAAGAAAGGCTACACCCAGCAGGAGAAGAGAAATCATAAAGATCAGAGCAGAAATCAATGAAATAGAAACCAAAAGAACAGTGGAACAAATCAATGAAACTAGGAGCTGGTTCTTTGAAAGAATTAATAAGATTGATAAACCCCTGGCCAGACTTATCCAAAAGAAAAGAGAAAGGACTCAAATTAATAAAATCATGAATGAAAGAGGAGAGATCACAACCAACACCAAAGAAATACAAACAATTCTAAGAACATATTATGAGCAACTCTACACCAGCAAATTTGACAATCTGGAAGAAATGGATGCATTCTTAGAGAAATATAAACTACCAAAACTGAACCAGGAAGAAACTGAAGACCTGAATAGACCCATCACCAGTAAGGAGATTGAAGCAGTCATCAAAAATCTCCCAACGCAATAAGAATCCAGGGCCAGACGGCTTCCAGGGGAATTCTACCAAACATTTAAAGAAGAATTAATACCTATTCTCCTGAAACTGTTCCAAAAAATAGAATTGGAAGGAAAACTTCCAAACTCCTTTTATGAGGCCAGCATTACCTTGATCCCAAAACCAGGCAAAGACCCCATCAAAAAGGAGAATTACAGACCAATATCCTTGATGAACATGGATGCAAAAATCCTCAACAAACTACTAGCCAAAAGCTTCCAACAGCACATCAAAAGGATTATTCACCACGACCAAATGGGATTTATTCCCGACCTGGAAGCTTGGTTCAACATCCGCAACTCAATCAATGTGATACAAGACATTAAAAAAAGAAAGAAGAAGAACCATATGATCCTCTCAATAGATGCTGAAAAAGTATTTGACAAAGTACAGCACCCTTTCTTAATCAAAACTCTTCATAGTGTAGGCATAGAGGGTACATACCTCAATATCATCAAAGCCATCTACGAAAAACCCACAGCGAATATCATTCTCAATGGAGAAAAACTGAGAGCTTTTTCCCTAAAGTCAGGAACACGGCAAGGCTGTCCACTATCACCACTGCTATTCAACATAATACTAGAAGTCCTAGCCTCAGCAACCAGAAAACAAAAAGAAATAGAAGGCAACCAAATCAGCAAAGAGGAAGCCAAACTATCACTCTTTGCAGATGACATGACACTTTATGTGGAAAACCCAAAGGACTCCACTCCAAAACTGCTAGAACTCATACAGGANTGTAAAGTGTCAGGATGTAAAATTGATGCACAGAAATCAGTTGCATTTCTATACACCCACAACAAAACAGAAGAAAGAGAAATTAAGGAGACGATCCCATTTACGACTGTACCCAAAACCGTAAGATATCGAGGAATAAACCTAACTAAAGAGGCAAAGAATCTATACGCAGAAAACTATAAAGTACTCATGAAAGAAATTAAGGAAGACACAAAGAAATGGAAAAACATTCCATGCTCATGGATGGGTAGAATAAATATTGTGAAAATGTCTATGCTACCTAGAGGAATCTACACAGTTAATGCAATCCCCATCAAAATACCAGCAATTTATTTCAAAGAAATGGAGCAAATAATCCTAAAATTTATATGGAACCAGAAAAGACCCCGAATAGCCAAAGGAATGTTGAAAAAGAAAACCAAAGTTGGTGGCATCACAATTTCAGACTTCAAGCTCTATTACAAAGCCGTCATCATCAAGACAATATGGTACTGGCACCAAAACAGACACATAGATCAGGGGAACAGAAGAGAGAGCCCAGAAATGGACCCTCAACACTATGGTCAACTAATCGACAAAGAAGGAAAGAATGTCCAATGGGAAAAAGACAGTCTCTTCAACAAATAGTGTTGGGAATAAAGGACAGCCACATGCAGAAAAATGAAACTGGATCATTTCCTTACACCACACACAAAAATAGACTCAAAATGGATAAAAGACCTCAATGTGAGAAAGGAATCCATCAAAATCCTCGAGGAGAACACAGGCAGCAACCTCTTCGACCTCAACCGCAGCAACTTCTTCCTAGGAACCTCACCAAAGGCAAGGGAAGCAAGGGCAAAAATGAACTATTGGGACTTCATCAAGATTAAAAGCTTTTGCACAGCAAAGGAAACAGTCAACAAAACCAAAAGACAACTGACAGAATGGGAGAAGATATTTGCAAATGACATATCAGATAAAGGGCTAGTATCCAAAATCTATAAAGAGCTTCTCAAACTCAACACCCATAAAACAAATAACCCAGTCAAGAAATGGGCAGAAGACATGAACAGACATTTCTCCAAAGAAGACATCCAAGTGGCCAACAGACATTTGAAAATGTGCTCAACATCACTCAGCATCAGGGAAATACAAATCAAAACCACAGTGAGATACCACCTCACACCAGTCAGAATGGCTAAAATCAACAAGTCAGGAAATGACAGATGTTGGTGAGGATCCAGAGAAAGGGGAACCCTCCTACACTGTTGGTGGGAATGGAAGCTGGTGCAACCACTCTGGAAAACAGTATGGAGGTGCCTCAAGAAGTTGAAAATAGAGCTACCCTATGACCCAGCAATCACAGTACTGGGAATTTACCCTAAAGATACAAAGGTAGTGATCCTCAGGGGCACATGCATCCAAATGTTTATAGCAGCAATGTCCACAATAGCCAAACTATGGAAAGAACCTAGATGTCCATCAGCAGATAAATGGATAAAGAAGATGTGGTATATATATACAATCGAAAACTATGCAGCTATCAAAAGAAACAAAATCTTGCCATTTGCAACCATGTGGATAGAACTAGAGGGTATTATGCTGAGGGAAATAAGTCAATCAGAGAAAGACAATTATCATGTGATTTCTCCGGTATGAGGAACTTGAGGGGCAGGGTGGGGGGTCATGGGGAGTTAGGAGGGAAAAATAATGAAACAACATGGGATGGGGAAGGAGACAAACCATACGAGACTCTTAATCTCACAAAACAAACTGAGGGTTACTGGGGTGGGAGGGTAGGGATAAGATGGATGGGTTACGGATATTGGGGAAGGGTTGTGCTATGGTGAATGCTATGAAAAGTGTAAGCCTGATGATTCACAGACCTGTACCCCTGAGGTAAATAAAAAAAAAAGAATTGACAAGGTTCGCATTATCAATAAATTAAATGAGCCCTCAAAAAAAAAAAAAGATATCCACTCTCACCCTATCACCTCTGTTGTTCAACATAGCACTGTAAGTCCCAGCCTCAGCAATCAAACAACAAAAAGAAATAATATATAGCCAAAATGGCAAAGAAGTCAAACTTTATTCTTCACAGATGACATGATACTCTATGTAGAAAATCTAAAAGACTCCACCATAAAACTGATAGAACTGATACAGCAATTCAGCAACGTTGCATAATATAAAATCTATGCACAGAAGTCAGTTGCATATCTATACACTAACAATGAGGCAGAAGCAAGAGAAATCAAGGAATTTATCCCATTTACAATTGCACCAAGAAGCATAAGATACCTAGGAATAAACCTAACCAAGTAGGTAAAAGATCTGTACCCAGAAAAATACAGAACACTTATGAAAGAAACTGAGAAAGACACAAAGAAATGGGAAAACATTCCATGCTCATGGATTGGCAGAACAAATATTGTTAAAATATCTGTGCTACCCAGAACAATCTACACATTCAATGCAATCCCTATCAAAATACCATCAACACTTGTGACAGAACTGGAACAAATGCTCCTAAAATTTGTATGGAACAAGAAAAGACCCCAAATAGCCAAAGTAATGAAGAGAAAGAAAACCAAAGCTGTAGGCATCATGGTTCCAAACTTCAAGCTCTATTACAAAGTTGTAATCATCAAGACAGGATAGAACTGACACAAAAACAGACACATAGATCAATGGAACAGAATAGAGAACCCTCAACAGAAATGGACTCAACTCTCTGGCCAACTAATCTTTGACAAAGCAGGAAAGAATATCCCATGGAAAAAAAGACAGTCTCTTTACAAATGGTGTTGGGAAAACTAACAGCAACAGTTATTTTCGCAGTTAGTTTATTTGAAGACTCTCACACCATACACAAAAATAAATAAAAAACTCACCAAAGACCTAAATATGAAACAGGAATCCATCAGAATCCTAGAGGAGAACACAGGCAGCAACCTCTTTGACCTTGGCCACAGCAACTTCTTGCTCGACATACCTCCAAAGGCAAGGGAAACAAAAGCAAAAATGAACTATTGGGACTTTATCAGGAAAAAGAAACTTTTGCACAGCAAAGGAAACAGCCGAGATGACTAAAAGGCAATCTATGGAGTGGGAGAAGATATTTTCAAATGACTTATCAGATAAAGGGCTAGTATCCAAAACTTATAAAACTTGGGGCACCTGAGTGGCTCACTTGGTTGAGCGGCTGCCTTCAGTTCAGGTCATGATCCCGAGGTCCTGGGATTGAGCCCTCATGTCAGGCTCCCTGCTCAGCAGAGAGCCTGCTTCTCCCTCTCCCTCTGTCTGCCACCCTGCCTACTTGTGCTCTCTATCCATCTCTCTGTCAAATAAATAAATAAATCTTTTAAAAACCCCAACTTATCAAACATATCAAACTCTACACCCAAAAACCAAATAATCCAGTCAAGAAATGGGCAGAAGACATGAACAGACATTTCTCAAAGACATACAAATGGTACAAATGAACAGACACATGAAAAAATACTCAACATCACTCAGCATCAGGGAAATACAAATCAAAACCACAATGAGATACCAACTCATACCTGTCAAAATGGCTAAAATTAACTCAGGAAATGATAGATGTTGGATACAGAGAAAGGGAAACCCTCTAAAACTGCTGGTGGGAATCTAAACTTGTGCAGCCACTCTGGAAGACATTATGAATGTTCCTCAAAAAGTTGAAAATAGAAATATCCTATGATCTAGCAATTGCACTAGTAGGTATTTATCCAGAAGATACAAACATAGTGATTTGAAGGGACACATGCACCTCTAAGTTTCTAGCAGCAATGCCCACAATAGCTAACATGTGAAAAAAGTCCAGAAATCCATCAACAGATGAATGGATAAAGATGTGGGGTGAATATATATATATATAATATATATATATACATACATATATATAATATACACACACACAATGAAATATTATCAAAAAGAATGAAATCTTGCCATTTGCAATGACATGGATGGAACTAGAGGGTTTATGCTAAACAAAATAGGTCAAGTCAGAGAAAGACAAGTATTTCACTCGTGGAATTTAAGAAATAAAACAGATGAACATAGGGGAAGGGAAGAAAAAATAAGAGGAAAACAGAGAGGGAGACAAACCATAAGAAGCTCTTAATTATAGGTAACAAACTGAGGGTTGTTGGAGGGCAGGTAGGTGGGGGCATGGGGTAATTGGGTGATGGGCATGAGGAGGGCACTTGATAAATTAGCACAGGGTGTTATAGGCAACTGATGAATTACTAAATTCTACCTCTGAAACTAATAATACAGTATATGTTAACCAAATTTAATTTAAATAAAAAATTAGAAAAACAATCAACAAAGCATCATTGAGCTGTGGAACTCAAGTGATCTAATATACATGTAATTGGGAGTCCCTGAAGGATAGAAGAGGGAGGGGTGAATGGAAAAAGATATTTGAAAAAAAACAAAATTTTTCCATATTTGATTAAGAGCTATAAACCCAAAGATCCAAGGAGTTTAATAAATCTCAATATGAAGAAATGCAATTGTTGTTGTCTAAGTTTTAATAGAAGCCCCAACATTATGGATGCAAGCTTCACTTGCCAACTTGTATATCATGAGTTGAATTATGTCCCCCCCCAAAAATATATTGGAGTCCTAACACTCAGTACTTATGAATATGAACTTACTTGGAAATAAAGTCAGATATATTCATGTCATGATAAAGTCATACTCTGTTATGATGGGCCCTAATCCAATAAGACTGGTGTCCTTATAAAAAGATAAAGCAGAACAGAGACCCATAGGAAGAATGCCATGTGAGTGGCACATGGAGTGATACATCTATAAGCCAAGAAACTCCAAGCATTGCCGGTAACACTAGAAAGAGAAAGTCAGGGAACAGACTCTCCCCTAGAGCCTTCAGAGAGGGCAAAGACCTGCTAACACCTTGATTTTGGAATTCTGACTTCCAAAACGGTGAGAGAATAAGTTTCCGGTGGTTTAAGACACCCAGTTTATACTAATTTTTCATGGCAGCCCTAGGAATCTTATATACCATCTATGCAGAACCTATACAAAATCAGCTAAAACTCAGTCCAACTCTCTCCCCTGCTTTGAAGGGATAAAAATATTGAAATTGAAAAGTGCATAATTTTTCCCATGTGCTTTGAGTCTCACCCCTACCTTTCCTCACTTGATGTCTGATAAATGAATTAATGCAGTGAGACTGTCTTCATGCCCTAAATGACATAATCTCTCACCTGTCACCTGCACAACCAGCCCAAAACCCCCAAAGCTAGATGGCTAACGCATTGGATCAAAATGACAAGGAGCTAAAATTTCTAGGAAGACTTTTACTTCTTCTAGGCTCCTAAAAACATCGCCGTTAAGTACAAAAGAAGGATTTGGCTGATGGAATTCCTAGGAGAAGTGTCAGTCACTCAAGGAAAATGGAATTGTTTGTCAGGCAGCACTGCAGTAACCAGATGCAGTATTTAGTGGATCAAAGAAGGAGAGTGGACCCAGTTGGCCTCTGGCTGCTCCCTGAATACATCATAATTCACACAAGGCTGTACAGAGTATTTTACAGCACAAGACCCTTTAATTCTGAATGGGAATTCAGTCAGACTCCGAGTAGTATGGTAACAAAGAGTTGGAGAACAGAGCACAAGCAGGAGCAAATAGAGAATGGTGGAGGGAGGGAGGTGAAGGAGGGAGGCCTATACATCCCTGACAGCAACTTGGTTGCCTTAATTAACTGCTCTTGCTCATGGATCCCTTATTCCACACAGAGATGCTCAATGAGCCACCACATCTCTTAGTTCTTCCCTATGTGTGCTGTATGTGTGAGTGGTGTGTGTGTGTGTGTGTGTGTGTGTGTGTGTGTGTGTGTGTAGTATGTGGTGTATGGTGTATGTGTGGTAGTGGTATGGTATGTATTTGTGTGGGTGGTATTGTGTGTGGTGTATGCATACGGGGGAGGGTGTGGTAGGTGTATGGTATGGTGGGGTCTGTTGGGGCAGGGGGAAAGGGAGATATGACTGACTGAATGCCTGGCTCCATGCTTCATTAGGCTCAGGTGCAGCAAAATAAGCCTGGGTATGTAGCTGCAGCATAAGCAGTGACTTGAAGTTGATCCACAGTTTAGACTATTTTTAGCAATGACATGCCATGACTTTGCACTCTTCCCTAATATAATTGATGGCAACAGGATCCCACTGGGAACAACTACAGCTAAGAACTCTTCACTTTCCATCTAAAAGTCCTTTTAAATTAATCATAAAACATTTCTAGAATTCTAAGATATTTCTAACACACGCATTTTCCAAAATTTGAGAGACAAATTAAAAAATGATTCAATAAATCAGCACTAACTCTGTATGGAAACTTTTAACCAGTCCCTCTAGTCACTTTGAAATCTGCAAAATAAGTAAACAAATGCTAACCTAGTGCAAAATCATGATTAGTGTTTGCTAGAGTCAATAAAGAAACAAAAATGGTGCCATAATTAGTATTAATTTATTAGCCTCTACACCCATTTTAGAGCTACCAGACAAGTAGCTACTAAATAAAATAAATTAATTAAATAATATTAGTGTCCTTTTATAAAGGGGTGCTGTATCACAAATATTATAAGAATTCATACCAAGATTACTAAGAGATATGCAGCTATCAAAAGAAACGAAATCTTGCCGTTTGCAACGACGTGGATGGAACTGGAGGGTATTATGCTGAGTGAAATAAGTCAAGCAGAGAAAGATAATTATCATATGATTTCTCTGATAAGAGGAACTTGAGGGGCAGGGTGGGGGGTCGTAGGTGGTAGGGAGGGAAAAATAATGAAACAAGATGGGATGGGGAAGGACACAAACCATAAGAGACTCCTAATCTCACAAAACAAACTGAGGGTTACTGGGGGCTGGGAGGGTAGGGATAGGGTGGATGGGTTATGGACATTGGGGAGGGTTTGTGCTTTGGTGAATGCTGTGAAAGATGTAAGCCGGATGATTCACAGACCTGTACCCCTGGGGCAAAGAATAAAAATTAATTAATTAATTAAAAAGATTACTAAAAGATCACAGTTGCCCCAGCACCTTTGGCTATTTCGTGTTCAGAAATGTAAAAGAAAGATTACAGATAAATTTAGGAATTCCTAGAATACCAAATCTGATGAAAAAGCAAGTTGGCACTTCAATTCCATGAACAATTATCAAATGCCTATGAGAATTATAGATTAATCATGAAAACTAAAAGAGACCTAGAGCTCAAAATTTTCATTTTATTTTTTTAAAGATTTATATTTATTTGAGGGACAGAGAATCTTAAGCAGACTTCATGCTGAGCACAGAGACCAACATGGGGCTTAATCTCAAGACCCTGAGATCACAACCTGTGCTGAAACCAAGATTCAGACACTTAACCAACCCCACTACCCAGGTGCCCCAAAACTTTCATTTTAAAAGCAGGGAAACGAACTGACCGGAAGACTGAATGATTTGCCCAAGACCCAGGATCACATTCTATGTAAGTAGCTTCTCTTGAATTAATCTGAATCTCTGACATCTGTCCAATGCTCTTTATACCCCCTGGACCATTTTGGTACTTTTTATGCCTGAACTACAGATTCTGCAGGCTTAGAAAATGCTTTGCCAGTAGAAATGGATGATGACCACTCCGTGTTCCTAATAGTCCTCCATGCTGGAGCCCTCCCACTCAAGGACAAACTGATGAACTGGCTTGCTCTGAAAGCCCCAGCAAAAAAATGAAATTGAGTCTGAGTGAAGAAAACCTAAGTATATAAATGAGAACTAAGGGGGAAACTAATTTAATTTTTATTTTAAACATTTATTGAAAATAAATAAATAAATAAATAAAAATTTATTGATCTAGGCACTATGAATACTGAGTTGGATGGAACACTGTACCTGTTTTTAAATATCTTAATTAAGTGATAGTTAAATGTGGTAGAGCTGTACCAGAGGTAGGTAATAAGTTCTAATCTGAGAAGCTTTTCTTATTCTTAGCATAGAAACTGATCTTCAAAAATAGGTAGGTGTAATCAAAGGACACAATCAACAGAGTGAAAACCTACAGAATGGGAGAAAATATTTGCAATTATATAACGGAGGAAAGATTAATATATAACTGAGGAAAGATTAATATAAAGAACTCCTTCAGGGGCACCTGGGTCAAACATCTGACTCATGATTTCAGCTCAGGTCATGATTTCCCAGCCATGAAATCAGCCCTGCGTTAGGCTCTGCTGTCAATGAGGAGTCTGCTTGAGATTCTCTTTCTCCCTCTCCTTCTGCCTCTTCTCCGTGTTCTCTCTCTCAAATAAATAAATAAATCTTTAAAAAATAAAGAACTACAACTCAGCAATTACAAATAAGCTATTAAAAATGGTTAAGGACTTGAATAGACGTTTTTCCGAAGATGATATAAAAATGGCCAACAAGCACATGAAAAGATGTTCAAAATCACTAATCATTAGAGCCATATAAATCAAAACAATAATCATATGTCACCTCACACCCATCAGGATAGCTATTACAAAAAATAATAATAAATGTTGGCAAAGATGTGGAGAAATTGGAGCCCTTGTGCACTGCTGGTGAGAGTATAAAACGATACAACCACTGTGGAAAGCAGTGTGGCGTTTCCCCCAAAAATTAAAAGCAGAGTTACTACATGATACAGCAATCCTACTTCTGGGTATTTACACAGAGGAGTTGAAAGCAGGATCTCAAAAAAATATTTGCACACCCATATTCATAGACACTTTATTCATAATAACCAAGAGATAGAAACAACCCAAGGGTACACTGACAAATAAACAAAATGTTGCATATACATACAATGTGATATTATTCAGCCTTAAAATGGAACTAAATCCTGTCACCTGCTACAACATGGCTGAACACAGAGGACAAATGTGAAGTGAAGCCAGTCAAACACAAAAAGGCAAATACTGTATGATTCCACTTACATGTGGTATTTAACGTAGTCATATTCATACAAACAGAATGTCAGGGGCTGGGAAGAGGGAAAACCTGGGAGTTGTTTAACGGGCATAGTTTTCATTTTGCAAGATGAAAACATTCTGGAGATCTGTTGCACAGCAATATGAATATATGTAACGCCATCAAACTGTACATTTTTAAATGGCTAGGATGGTAAATTTTATATATTTTTATCCCTATTCTTTTAAAAACAGGCATATATAAATCTCTCAGAAGTAACAATCTCTCCATTTTTTCCCACATTTTATCACAAAATAAAGTTGATGCATAAATTGAGAGGCCTGGCCTCAAGAAGGAAGTTCCTAATCCGACTTCATATTGCTAGGACATGAACATTGGGAAAGGACCTAGTTCCTGATGAGGTTGGGAAAATCTTCTCATGAGTGTGCCAGAAAGGGCAATGAGTGACTTATACGAAAGAATAAGAATACTACTGGTTAACAGAGGTCAATCAGATCAGCAGAGGCCAGGCCAGGAGAGAGGTGCACATTGTGCCAGCAATAGTAAATTAGCAGAATGCTCAAAAGGAAAATCTTTCCTCATCAATATCCACAGACCAAAAGAAACATTGGATAATTGTTACCATACGACTGTGAGATCCTGTAATTTGTCTATGAGAAGAGACATCATTCCTGATTTCCTTTGCTTTTATAAAACTTTCTTCTGAAGCACTGTGGTTTACAAGTGATAGACTAAATGTCAGCTCTGGGCAATAGCCAATGAAGGAGAACATCATCTCTAGAGTCTGAGTGCAGTTGTACCACCTCCAGCCAAGTAATTCAAACAAGTGACTCAAACTTTCTAAGACTCAGAATACACATCATAAAAATAGGAAGAATAAAAACAATTCAAAGGACTGCCACAAAGGTGACAAGAAAAAATACCGGTAAAACTCCTAGCACAGTAGTTGCACAATTTGGAAGATGATGTTCTGCATAAATTAGGCCTAAAAACATTAAGTAGCTCTATGCCACATGATCACATCCCAGTATCATCTTTCCAGTATAGGTTTGAAATCATGCCTGTGTAGTTCAGCATCATCCTAATCTCTTCCATTCACCTTATAGAAACTCTCTGCCCTTACCACCAATCAATGACTGATGCTCCTAAAAATAAGAGAAGGAAGGTGAAAGGCAGTGAGAAGGGCACAACCACCAGACCAGCACTATCACATCCATATTTTCATAGAAAATGTTTACAGCAGATGCCGGGCAGGAGTGGCAAGATGGCGGAGGAGTAGGAGACCGATTATCATCAGGTCCCAGAAATTCACCCAGATACCTATCAAACTACTCTGAACACCTACAAATTCTACCTGAGATCAAAGAGAAGAAGAGCAGCAATTCTAGGAACAGAAAATTGACCACTTTCTGGAAGGTAGGCCGAGTGGAGAAGTGAATCTGAGGCAACGGGAAGATAGACCCCGGGGGGAGGGGCCGGCTGCCGGCAAGGGAGCGAGCAGCGGAGCACAGACTCGGAACTGTTAGAAGTCGGCTCCACTGAGGGACGTCGCCCCAGAGACCAAGCGCGGGGTGAAACACCTGCAGGGACAGTGTGGTCTCAGGACCCACGGGGACACAAAAAGACCAGGGGTGTCTGAGCGCGACCGAGCTCCCAGGTCTCAGAGAAAAGCCGGCGGGAGAGACGGAGCTAAGCTGAGGTGTCTCTCAGCTCGGGGTTACCTTGGGCTGTGATCTGAAGTGCAGCTGGGCCACTGATCTGTGAGCGGGGACCCCACGGGCGGCAGACCTGGAGAGACTCACCTTCATCCTCCGGAAGCAGCGGTGCGGGAGCAGCTGCAGAAATCTGCTGGGTTCGGAGATTCTAAATGGGGCCGCGCCAGAGACAGAGACACTCGGTCACAGGCCAGGTGAGCTCGGAGAGTGGCCGGAGACCAGGAGACGGGAGAGACTGCTTTTCTCTGAGGCACACTGAGGACTGAGGCCCCAGGCTCTCGGCTCCTCCGGGTTGGAGACTGGGAGCCGCCATTTTCAGTCTCGTCCTCCAACGAGGTACGGAAAGCGTTCAGGGAACAAAAGCTCCCGAGAGCGAACCCGAGCTGATTACTTAGCCTGGCCCCTGGCGAGGGCGGTGGGAATCCGCCTCGGGCAGAGACACTTGAGAATCATAGCAACAGGCCCCTCCCCCAGAAGACCAAGAGAAACAAACAAACAAACCATCCAGTCAAAGTCAAGTTCAAGACGGCTAAGCGTTGCGGAACCCCAGAACTACGGAAAAGCAACGGAGACAATTCATGGCTTTTTCCCCATGATTCTTCAGTCGTTCAAAGTTCATTGATTTTTTTTTCTCTTTGAAATTTTTTCTTACTTTTTTCTTTTAAAATTTTTCCCTTTTCCTATTTTAACGTTCTTAACTCTTATATCGTATCAACACTTTTTATTTTTTTTTAAAATTTTCATTGTTATAATCATATTTTATCCCTTCATTGTTTTGAACCTTATTTTTTTGGATACTTATAGGGTCTGTTCAATTCACCAATCTAATAGATATAGATAGAGATAGAGATAGATATAGAGATAGAGTCATAGACAGACATAGATATAGAAACAGAAATAGATAATATAGATATAGGATTTTGTTTTATTCATTTTTGTTTGTTTTGTTTTTGTATGATTTTGTGTTTTTCATTTTCTTTGTCTGTTTTTGGTTTTGTTTTTTTTTTCCCTCTTACTTTTCTCCCCAGTTCCAGGTCTCTTCTGAGTAGATTAGTGTATATTTCTCTGGGGTCATTGCTACCCTTTAGTATTTAGTTCTCTCATCCATCTATTCCTATCTGCATAAAATGACAAGGCGGAAAAAATCAACACAAAAAAAAGAACAAGAGCCAGTAATGACGGCTAGGGACCTAATCAATGCGGACATTAGTAATATGACAGACTAGAGTTTAGAATGACGATTCTTAAGGTGCTGGCTGGGCTTGAAAAAAAAGATAGAAGAAAATAGAGAAGCTGTCTCTAAAGAAATAAAAGACCTTTCTGGAGAAATAAAAGAACTAAAATCTAACCAAGCTGAAATCGAAAAAGCTATTAATGAGGTGCAATTGAAAATGGAGGCTCTTACTGCTAGGATAAATGAAGCAGAAGATAGAATTAGTGATCTAGAAGACAAAATGTCAGAGAAAAAAGAAGAGGATGAAAAGAGAGACAAACAACTACTGGACCATGAGGAGAGAATTCGAGAGATAAGTGATGCCATAAGACGAAACAATATTAGAATAATTGGGATCCCAGAAGAGGACGAGATTGAGAGAGGGCCAGAAGGTATATTGGAGCAGATCTTAATACAGAATTTCCCTAATCTGGCAAAGGGAACAAGCATCAAAATCCAGGAGGCACAGAGAAGCCCCCCCAAAATTAATAAAAATAGGTCCACACCCCGTCATCTAATAGTAAAACTTACAAGTCTTAGTGACAAAGAGAAAATCCTGAAAGCAGCTCGGGACAAGAGGTCTATAACATACAATGGTAGAAATATTAGATTGTCAGCAGACCTATCCACAGAGACCTGGCAGGCCAGAAAGAGCTGGCATGATGTANACATGGCCATGTCACCAATTTGCTGTGTGATCTTAGGAAGGTCCTATTACTTCTCTGGTTCTTACCTACTCATCAACAATAGGGAGTTTGTAGACCTACTTCAGTCATCATTTCATTAATACATACAAATATAAAATCAGTATATTGGACATATGAAACTAATACAATGCTGTATGTCAATTATACATCACTAAAAGAATAATAGGGAGTTTGAATCACATGGCTCTCTACTAAGCTTTTCTATGAACTCTGTGATTCCAGGCTCCAGACTTGGCCTTCACCAAAACCACAAGAAGACTCTGGCATTGTCCCAGAGAAGACCACATTAGAAAACTCTCCTTTGACTTTATGCCAGGAATGAAATATCTCCCACTAATATCATCTAGGGTACTTTTGGCTGAAAATAAAAATCTAACTCAAAATGGCTTTAAATATCAATTTTATAAAATTCCCACATAAAAATCTCAGAGGCAGGACTAGTGGCTTAACAGTGTCATCAACACCCAAGACTGTCTGAGCTTTGATGTTTATCTCTACCACAGGCAGACAGCCAGATAGCTGTATCATGAAAAGTATCATGAAAAACAACAACAACAACAACAAAACCAGTATCTCCTTCTGTCACCTCCTCTCAGGTAAGAGAGACCCTTCCAGAATAACACTCCAACCTGAAACCAGCAGCAGCAAACTCCTTACGTCATATACTCTACCCTGAACCCATGATTGGTCAGGAGCATGAAGGTATCGTAGTTAGCTTAGACTTAACATCTAGAGGGAAAGAGTTGTTGAGAGTCAATCGTAATATCCCCTACGTTCCCCCTCTGACTCTGCCTCAATCTCTCCCATCATAAGCACTGGCTGCCCCACCTTTTTCTTCCATCAAGCAGCAGTGGATTGGTGATACCAAACTGCAATGGATCTCCACACTGGATGTTCAGTAGAACCACCTAGGAAGAATTTTAAAACCTAGTGAGTCTACACCCCAGATCAATGATAATGGCATCTTGAATGGAGAGAGCAGATGATCCTGATTTGCCCAGGATTATAGAAAGTTAGAGAAGGAACCAAGGCTCCTGACTCCAGGTTCAATGTTCTTTCAGCTACGGACTTCCACTGTCTCGTCTTACGCAATTTGATATATGTTAAAATGATTTGACTAATAACTGTCATTCTACAAACCTTCATTTCCATGAGAACAACAACAAAGGTCAAGCTTTGTATCAATACTTCTCTCCTCCAGGTTTTCTCCTTTTTAGATTTCTTCAGAAATAACTGGGGGGGGGGAAGACTCCTACCTGAATCTGACTTGAATTTGATAGCCCCCTAATGTAGTTTTAGAGTAAATGCATCTTTTGAACATATACCTGAGCAGAAAGTTCTTGTTTCATAAAAATCTGATATGCAGTGACATCCATAGATTCCCCACTTTGCAGTCAATCATTTAAAAAGATACTCATTCCAGTGTGTTTTAAAGTGGATCCCAGTGAGGACTCAACTTTGAAACATTGTAAGACAAAGAAGATTTTTAGTCCCTTCCCTAATGTTTCCTTATGGGAACAAAAGAAATAAGCATATAGAATCTTAATTTTGCTTTGAAATCAAAGGTGGATTTAAAAAAAAAGTCAGTTGCATTCTGTGAGTAACATCCTACATTTTGAAACTGTTTATTTCAACTCCTTTTGGTATCTCCCCTCGTAATAGGTACAGCTTGCATAAACTAAAAACATTGGGGAAAAAATCATTCTCCTTAAATTGAAACAAAAAGTGCTGGGCCAAATTAGGAAGAATAATATAAATAATAAGGACATACACTGAGACGAAAGAAGGCTAGTTCGTCCTTCTAGAAACCACTGCAAGCCAAGAAACCCTTCCAGGAGCGGATGGAGTTGTAAAAGTCAAGGGCAAACTACCTCTCATCAGGCTCCCCCAAACCAAGGTGGGAGGAAATAGCATACTTAAGTAAAAAGCCTACTAAATGTTTAATGAACCAAGATTATAAAACCATTTCTATCTTTACAGTTCTGACTGCTTCCTGCCTTTTGCCGTTCTCTCCTCCTTTCCTCCTTAGAGCGAACACTGAGGGTTCACTGCCATGGCTCCGTCTCCACTGCTGGAAGGCAGTCCATGCCCAGGTGGACACGGCCTGTCCGCCTTTCCTCAGCTCCTCAAGCCAACTTTTCTTAGCCAGCTCCTCCACCCAGCACTCCGGGCTGATTTAAGAAATTTCCCTCCATGGTAACAATATCTTCCGGTTGCCCGGGCTTGAAGCCAAGGGTTGCCCGAGGTCTACTTCTGCGTTCTCCCTCATGCTTGGTTCCCACCTTTTCCTCTACTGCGCTCGCCTCGGACCAGAAGGGAACAAGAACACGAGGTGCGTGCCCGCTGCAGCGAGCCTGGCTGCCTGCACATCCGGAGCCCCCAGCTCCCAGCTCCCAGAGTTACAACCATATGGAAATGATTTAACCGCTCTGTGGCTCATTTTCCTCATCTACAAAAGAAAGTTGGTAATGATCATCCTCACCACCCCCCAGGCTCATTTTGACAGGATTAAATGAGATAACACAGAGCACCAGAAGAGTGGACAGTGTTTGCTGCCTTTTAAGTGGAAAGCCTTACTGGTCCACCCCTATACCTCCTCCCCTTCCTCCTCGCTGAGGTGACTCCTCCAGTGCTCCCTGTACACTTGCACACAGCCCAGAGATGAAGCCTGTTGATCCCACTCCACTGCTCCAGTGGCGTCCGGGGCCCTAAGCTACTGAAGAGGCTCGTCCTCCTTCAGCAGGATCCACAGTGTGCATTTCCGGCCCTCAAACAACCCTTGCCAACCCTGTTCCAGCCCCATCTGTCCCCAGCCCCGTCCTTCGCCTGCAGCCATCTTCCCACTTCTTCGGCTTCCACTCCTCCCTCCACATGGTATTTCCTCCACCTCCCTCCCAAATCCTTTATTTGATTCTGAGATGTTCAAAGAAGTAAAAATAGATATATAGCAGAAAATAAGAGAACAATCTGACCCTCCCCGCAATGCTCGCAATTTGCCATATTTTGCCACACCCGCTTCACATCTCTTTAAAGAGAGAAAACATTCAGATGTATCTGGAGCACCTATGTGTTCCTCCCTTAACTCCCTGGCCCTCGAAACTTCCCTAGAGGTAACCAATGTCCTGGATCTGGTATTTGTGATTTCCTTGCACTTTTAAAATACTCTTATTGATCAAGAACAAGGTAAGTCTGAGATACTGTTGCAGCAAAGCGGAGCCTAAGGACACAGTAAGACTAAATGTAATACGATATACTAGATGGAGCCTGAAGCAGAGAAAAGGAGAGTAGGGAATAAGAAAGAAATCTCAGTACACTGTGGGCTTTAGTTAACAATGCATCAATATATGGGAGGGTAGGGATAGGGTGGATGGGTTATGGACATTGGGGAGGGTTTGTGCTTTGGTGAATGCTGTGAAAGATGTAAGCCTGATGACTCACAGACCTGTACCCCTTGGGCAAAGAATAAAAATAAAATTAAAAAAAAAAAAGAAAGAAAACCAAAGTTGGTGGCATCACGGTTTCAGACTTCAAGCTCTATTACAAAGCAGTCACCATCAAGACAATATGGTACTGGCACCAAAACAGACACATAGATCAGAGGAGCAGAAGAGAGAGTCCAGAAATGGACCCTCAACACTATGGTCAACTAATCGACAAAGAAGGAAAGAATGTCCAATGGGAAAAAGACAGTCTCTTCAACAAATNTCTTCAACAAATGGTGTTGGGAAAATAGGACAGCCACATGCAGAAAAATGAAACTGGATCATTTCCTTACACCACACACAAATATAGACTCAAAATGGATGAAAGACCTCAACGTGAGAAAGGAATCCATCAAAATCCTTAGGAGAACACAGGCAGCAACCTCTTTGACCTCAGCCGTAGCAACTTCTTCCTAGGAACATCACCAAAGGAAAGGGAAGCAAGGGCAAAAATGAACTGTTGGGACTTCATCAAGATTAAAAGCTTTTGCACAGCAATGGAGACAGTCAACAAAACCAAAAGAAAACTGACAGAATGGGAGAAGATATTTGCAAATGATATATCAGGTAAAGGGCTTGTATCCAAAATGTATAAAGAGCTTCTCAAACTCAACACCCATAAAACAAATAACCCCCTCAAGAAATGGGCAGAAGACATGAACAGACATTTCTCCAAAGAAGACATCCAAGTGACCAACAGACATTTGAAAAAGTGCTCAACATCACTCAGCATCAGGTAAATACAAATCAAAACCACAGTGAGATGCCACCTCACACCAGTCAGAATGGCTAAAATCAACAAGTCAGGAAATGACAGANATGAGGAGTGGAGAAAGGGGAGCCCTCCTACACTGTTGGTGGGAATGGAAGCTGGTGCAACCACTCTGGAAAACAGTATGGAGATTCCTCAAAAAGTTGAAAATGGAGCTACCCTACGACCCAGCAATCGCACTACTGGGTATTTATCCTAAAGACACAAAGGTAGTNTAAAGATACAAAGGTAGTGATCTGAAGGGGTACGTACACTCAAATGTTTATAGCAGAAATGTCCACCACAGCCAAACTATGGGAAAAAATCTAGATATCCATCAAGAGGTGAATGCATAAAGAAGATGTGGTATATACATACAAGGGAATACTGTGCAGCCATCAAAAGAAACGAAATCTTGCCGTTTGCAATGATGTGGATGGAACTAAAGGGTATTATGCTAAGCGAAATAAGTCAATCAGAGAAAGATAATTATCACATGATCTCTCTGATATGAGGAATTTGAGGAGTAGGGTGGGGTGTTGTGGGGTTAGGGAGGGAAAAAATGAAACAAGATGGGATTGGGAAGGAGACAAAATGTAAGAGACTCTTAATTTCACAAAACAAACTGAGGGTTACTGGGGGGTGGGAAGGTAGGAATAGGGTGACTGGATTATGGACATTAGGGAGGGTTTGTGCTATGGTGAGTGCTGTGAAAGGTGTAAGCCTGATGATTCACAGACCTGTACCTCTGGGACAAATAATAATAATAATAAAATTTAAAAATTTTTAAAAAAGAAGTGCACTCGTGATGAGCACAAGGTGTTGTGTGGAAGTGCTGAATCATTGTATTGTACCCCTGTAAATTTTATTACACTGTATGCTAACTAACTGAAATTTAAATAAAAACTTAAATAAAAACTTTAAATAAAAACTTATACATAAAGCAATAAAGAAGTCCAAAAGCAATCTTTATGTAAGTACAAAATAAAAATTCTAAGTGCTAAAAAAAAAAAAGAAAAGAAAAAAAATGTGGTATATACATACAATAGAATACTATAAAACTTTTGAAAAGAAGGAAATCCAGCAACATGGAACAACATGGGTGAACCTGGAAGACATTATGCTAAGTGAAATAAGCCAGCAGGACAGATACTGTATAATTCCAATTATGTAAGGTATCTTAAATGGTCCAACTTATAGAAGCAGAGAGCAAAATGGTGGTTACTGAGCGGGTCAGAGGAAAGAGGGGAAAATCTAGAGTTCTTAATCAATGGGTTTAGAGCTTTAGTAATGCAAGATGAGTAAGTTCTAGAGATCTGACATGTAACATTTTGCCTATAGTTAAAACTTTCTTGTATACTTAAAAAAATATGCTAAGAAAAAAAATCTAAGAGAATAAATCTTATATTAAATGTTCTTACTACAATATAATAAAAATTTTTTAAAAAATACATATATTGAGCTAATTCTTTCATCAAAGTCTCTATCTTTACTCACTCTTTCAGTAACCATTAAAGTTATGTTTTTTAAATACTATCTTTATACTAATGACATTCAGAGAGATATCTGTAATCCAAATCTTTCTCCTGAACTCCAGACTTCAACTGCTTATTTAATATCTCAATGTATATGTCTTTTGTATTTTTCCATGGCTGTAGAACGAATTACAAAGACAGTCCCATAAAACCACAGTCATTTATTATTTCACAGTTTCTGTATGTCAGGGGTCTGGGAGGACTGGATTGGTTCTCTACTTGTAATCTGACAAGGCCAAAATCAGAGTGTTGTCTTGAATAAGTTTTCATCTGGCAGTTCTTGAAAAAATTGGCTTCCATCTCATTCAAGTTGTTGACAGAATTCTGTTCCTTGCAACTATAGGATAGGTTTCCCTGTTGCCTTGCTGGCTGTTAGCTAGGGACTATTCTCAGCTTCTAGAGGGCATCCACATTCCTCATTACATGGCTCCTTCCATCTTCAAGTCAGTATCGGTGTGTAGAAATCTTCTCATGCTTCAAATATGACTCTCCCTTCTGCTCTCTTATTCTGCCTCTAGCCAGTGAAAACCTTTATGATTTTAAATCATTGATGTGGTAATCTCTCTACTTTAAGTTTAACTGACATGCAACCTTAATCACACTTGCAAAATCCCCTTGTTGTGTAATGTAACATATTCATAGGCAAGATATCATATCATATTCATAGTCCCAGGAGTTAGGATGGGTAATCCTGGGAAGGGGGACATTTTTTAGAATTCTGTCTACTATAATAGCTAAGGAACATCTCAAACTCAGCTTGTCCAAAACTGAGCTCCTGCTATTTGACCATTAAAACCTGTTTCATCCTCAACTTTTCCCATTTCAGTTGTTCGGGTTAAATACCATGAAGTCATATTTGGCTCCTCACTTTCTTTCACATGCCACATCTAATTTATCAGCAAGTCCTATTGACTCTACCCTTAAAATACACCCAAAATATGACCACTTCTCACCACTTCCACTGCCCTTCAAACCATCATAATATCTTTCCTGGATTATTCAATAAAACTTCACTAGAATCCCCACTTCTGCCCCACCTATGTACAACACAGCAGCTGGAGGGAAAAATTTGATACCTAAATCAAATCATGTTCCTCCCCATTTTAGTTAGATTAAAAGCCAAAATCCTTAAAATTCTTACAAGACTCTCCATGACCTATACCTTCTCATTTTACCTCTTTGATCACCCCTTACTCACCTTCTCACTGATTCTGTTCTAGCTACTCTGTTTTCACTCTTCCTCAAACATACCAGGCATGCTCCGCCACCAAGGTTTTTGCACTGGCTATTCCCTTCACCTAATTTTTTTTCATATATACAAATAGCTAACTCAATAACTTCAAGTCTTTTCTATAATATCACTATCTTCATGAACTCTACTCTGACCATCATGTTTAAAACTGCAAACTGCACCTTACATTTTCATGCCTCCTTTCTCTATTCTGGTGTTTCTCTGTTCAATAGTACTTACTACATTCTAACATGTTATATAATTCTTTTCTTACTATGATATTTTCTTAATTTACTGCCTCCCCATCTCCTATCCCCTTCCCACTGAACTTAAAATGTTAATTTCAACTTAACTTAAACTTGACTTAAAATGTTAATTTTAAGAGGGATGAGATCTTTGATAGTTTTGTTCACTGATGTATCCTAAATACCTAGATAAACAACACCTGGTCAGTTAATAGTAACTGAATGAATAAATGTATTAATTATATATGAGAGAGATTTATTCATTCCTGGGGGGAGGGGTAAGGTGAAGCAAGATTGGAAATTGTGGCCCACAAAGAGAGCTTTAATATTATATCACATGGCTATTCTTTAGGTCTTATTCATGGCTCAAACTGAACAAAATTAATAATAAAAATAATTGTAACTCTTATCAGGCTTTCTTCTAATAATCATCTCAATATTGAGCCATTCTAATGTGCCAAAGGGTCCAAAAGTTTCATAGCCAATAGCATTCTCTTTGTTCTTCCCATATCAATTCTCTGAATAACAGGAGCAAAGCTATGTTAACTTAATAAGGCCCAAGATATAGAAGCAGAACATTGATTACATAGTCCAAACTCTTCTCCTACTACCTAAGTATCTTCTGAGATACCTATGTGCTCCAAACTTAGAATGTCCCTATCTTGGTTGTTCATGGACAACCCTTCTTTGCCTACTTTCTTTAAATCCAAGGCACAAAAGATACATTTATTCTGTTACCTTTAGTCTGTATTACTACTCATCCTTCCTTTGGATAACAAAAAATACCTAACATTTACTGAATCTTTACAAGCTGTCACATATTTTGCTGAGTACTTTATGTCATAAAAACACTAAGGTAGGCATTACTACCATTATCCTCTTTTACGGATGAAGAACCTCAAGCATGCAAGTTTAAAAAATTGTCTAAAGTCCCACATCAAGTGTTGTTGAGCCAAGATTCAAATCCAAGCAACCCTATTTCATCCTCACAGTCCATTTACTAACTTGGTCCTATCATTTCTCCCAAAGTAGATTGTCTCCTCTTGTTCCCAGAAAAGTACATGTTGATTATCACCTTGCTTAAGGCCAGATGGCAACTTTGCATAGAAACTGACATTTCACACCACATTTCTTCTGACATGGAGTAGAACAAAATGGTAGAAACCTAGAACACTCTTTTTCTACAGAAGATTCAGGAATCTCCATTACAGGGAATCAATTAAAGTAATAATAGCTTTTATGTATAAATTGGTATATATACATGTTATCTAATTTAAAACTATCTATTCATTCAAGAAACATTTACCAAGTATTTTGCATAGGCTAAGCACTGTTCTAGACATTGATAAGAGTTCCATGAGCAAGGAGACTCGGTATTATTATTCCTATTTCACAAATGAGTTAACCAAGGCTCAGAGAAATCACATGATTTGCCCAATATCATACCAAGTTATTTGATGGAAAAGTAGGGACTAACCAAGGGCTCTTAACTAATAGCTAAATGTCTTTATTATCCAACCTTTCTGCAAACTAGACATATTTTTCACCAAAACTATTCAAGGTAATTTGCTTTATTTGAAAATAAAACCTTACTCAGTCTCTGGACTCTGATACTGTTCTCTGTCATCTATAATTCTTTATTTTTAAAAAGGAATTCAGAAAAGGAAAAAATAGTTAGATGACTCAGCTCTAGGTAGTTGAGACCATCATTAGAAAGGAAAAAGACAAAACAAAAAACAAGATGGTCTCCTAATTAAAATTAAGACAAGAAGGAAGGAAGGAGAGCCTGAGAGTCCTTATAGCACCTTCAGAAAACAAGTCTTCCTGGTTTCCTCTCCCAGCACAAAGGTAATATTGGCAGTGGCTTCCCAAACAGCCTTCCCCCATCCTACAAAATCATCCATTTTGTTTTATTTCACAAACACTTGCAATGTCCCAGGCGCCATTCTAACTGATTAATAATTACCTTAAAAAACCACCAAATTGCTCAAGCATGATTTCAAACATACCATCCTCCTCAAAAATCTGCAATGTTTCCAATTGCTTTTCAAATTAGAAACTCCTTATCAAAGGTCTCAAACACAACAATGCAAAAGAAACTTTTCACTAAGTATGACATTCAATATAAGTAAAAGTTTCAACATCTCCACCAGTTTTTGATGCCAGCTTTTCCTCTCTGCTCTAGGCAAATAGACACTTTATTCTTCTTTACCAAGTTACCTCCTCTAACCTCAGTGATTTCATATATCTAGCATTTCCTCAAACCCTTCAGAATCAGTAACTTTCAAAGATCCTTCTGATAAGAGCATCTTAATACAGTTGAGAAATGGGAGCACTTTGAGGTTTTCTAGTCCAGTTTTCTTGAAGGTAAGGAATTGGGCCTAGGAAATTAAAAAATTTTCCACTACTTAATGGCAGAACTGGTTTTGGACACTGATGTTTAATCCTGGGCCATTTTAGCAAAGAAAAAATGAGCACATTCTGATAAACAAATAAGAAATCTAAGCAGAGCTGTATCTACACAGCATAATTTTTAATTTGGTCAAAATGGATTTATTGTCAAGTAAAATCATTTTTTCTTTAAGACAATTTGTATTTTTCATTTTCTTTTTAAGAATTTCTATACTATACTGTTTAATAGTATTGATTTTTGCTCTGTATTTCATATTGATCCAAAAGGACATTGCCAAGGTCTGTTTTAATCCATAATTAAAGAAGAAAGTCTCCAAAGCCATTCCCTGAGAACTTAATTCCCAACACCTTACACACTGCTCTTTTACAATCGAATACTTTGCAACAATTTAAGGATGTGTTTTACCCTTTTCACTATTTCTTCTAAAAGAGAAAAATCATATTTAGAATAAATGCTAGTCATTTGAAATAACATTTCACCTTTATATGCCCTCAGGTTTTGCTTAAGAATGCTACTCATTGACAGGGAAAAGCAAATTCATTGTACATCTCTTTTCCTATTCTCTCTTCTACTGGTAAGTGCTTCCTGAATTTTTTTTCTTAACAGCTCATTTAAATTCAACATTCATGTCCCTTCCTGAAACAAAGAGCAGCAGTCATTATAAGGAAAAATTGGTCAGAAACATGCAATCTGACAGTCAAGGAAATTCTGTGAAGGGAGCAACCCCTCTCCAATCCCTGATCTATGAGCCCACTTTTGGATACAGAAAATCTAACCCCACTTGAAACTCTAATGGCTACTATGCCTGCCCTAACACTTAATGCTGTTCCCTTTGCTTTCTTTGATTGTCCCCCTTCTCAAATCCTCTTTCTCCTCACATTCTCTCTCACATATTCTCTGTACTTCCATCTTTGCCTCTTGCTCACTTTCTCCCTTTCATTCCTTTCCCTTCTCTAAAATTTTCATCATTTCCTTTTTAAAATCATGGCATCACAGTGTTGGAACCTAACTTAAGTTCTATCTGACCTTTAAGTACCCTCTATTACATTACCTCCAAGTGAGTATCTGATGGGTAGAATTCCCTTCCCTTTTTTAAGCCAACCCAAGCCTTCCTCAATCTTTCACCTAGATGCCAGAGTTTTCAGCCTTCTGGATCTACAATAAACAAGGGTAAATCTTTCTTTATATTACCACTACACAATAGTCACCTTTTCAGCAATAAACCCAGTTTATGTTTTTTAATCACATCTTTATGGGAGATGACACTCCTCTAATACAATAATAATGATATTACAGTGCAAGAGATTTGTCACAAGTCAAAAGAAGAAAGCAAGATGGGCCAAAAGCAGACAGAGAATTTGAAGAAGGCCTTTGTAAGAAGCACCCAACCTCATTATCACAGCAGGAGGAGGAAAATTAGGTTGTTTTTATTCATCCTGGTCCCAAAGTTATTCTTTAGAATAAGACAGAAATAGAGGGAGCAGAGAGATGAAAAGAATGCCCAGGTCATAATAGCAGGTTCCACAGGAAACATGTGGAAATACAGAGAGAACAAGATGAACTGTGTTCAAATCCCTCCAACCCTTACTGGCCCCATGGCCTTGGCCAGGTTCACTTTTCTTATCTGCAAAATGTGTTTAAAAAAAAGTGTTGTAAGAGTAAAATAAGAGGATGCCTGAAAAGCACAGAAGAGGTACCTGAAGAATGTAATTCCCCTTCTCCTCAGATTTAAGGTGATGCTCCTTCCTCAACACCTCAGTGAAATGTAACCATGTGTTTCATCATATACTGTATTGGAAATATTTTTAAAGTAACCAAACCAGAAGATATCAAAACAAATCACAGCAAAACAAAATATATGACATAGCACACAGATTTTTTTACTTTTCTAAATATAATATTTAAAAATTAGTAATGCTAAATTTTATAAATCATTTTAAATCTTGACTTTAGGTCAAAGATTTTGTTTATTTCATTTTCATCAGCTTCCAGCACTTTAGGCTGCAGGCTTGTTCTTCTTTCTTTACAAGCTCAGATTTAGTGCTTCCAAGATGACCAATGGAAAGACATTCTCTTGCTCTCTGAGTACTACCTTTCAACTACAAACTTAGTAAAAACAATAGCTAACTGCATTAAATGCCCACTATACCAGTTTATTATGCAAATACTTTACATATGTTATCTCATGCAATCTTCATAGCCACCCTGCAAGTTAGATGCCATTATTGCCCCCATTTTATAAATAAAGAAGCTGCTGTCAGAGGCATTAAGTAGCCCAAGCAACACAGCAAGGTAAAGATAACGCAAGAACTTGAAGCCAGTTCAAAGGCCCATGTTTATTTAAACAAAATGTTCTACTGCTTCTATGTTTCCTCTTCATTCAGTCAACAAAGCTTTATTGAATGCCTCCTACATGCCAGCCACTGTTTTAAACAAATTAAAGGATACAAAGATAAATCAGTCTTGGGTGCCTGGGTGGCTCAGTGGGTTAAAGCCTCTGCCTTCAGCTCAGGTCATGATCTCAGGTTCCTGGGATCCAGGCCCACATCGGGCTCTCTGCTCGGCAGGGAGCCTGCTTCCTCCTCTCTCTCTGCCTGCCTCTCTGCCTACTTGTGATCTCTCTCTCTCTCTCTCTCTCTCTCTCTCTCTCTCTCTCTCTCTCAGTGTCAAATAAATAAATGAAATCTTAAAAAAAAAAAGATAAATCAGTCTTGGATCCTCCCCTTAAAGGAGCTGAAAATTTAGCAGGAAAAATATTATAATAATAACGAAAACAGTGATGACAATTATAGAAAACATTTAAGTAGCACTTATAGTGTGCCAGGCAATATTCTAAGAACTTTAAATACCAATATACTAAACTTAGTTAATTTTCCCAGGAAGTCTGTGAGATATTTAACAATTTTAAAAATAAAAGGCTGAGGCATAGAAAAACTAAGTAACTTTTAGAAGTTCCCACAGTAGCAAGTAGCACATTGGGACTTGAACACAGATAGTGTTCTGTCAACTCCATTAACTGTGAGCTAAGCATACATAACAATTATCCAAAACATTATGTGTGTTTAGAGAGGCACCAGTAAATTTTTGTTGTAATTAAAGAAAGGAAGAGACTACTTCTATTTGGGCAATGTAAAAATTCTCATTGAGGGATGACCCTTGATCTGGACATTAAAAGATGATTTAGGAACTCCTGTAGGCCTGAAGGAACATGACAGGGCATGCTCTAGAGAGCATTACACAGTGGCATAAACAACAGAACATAAGAAGAAAAATACAGAATGTGGATTAGGAATGTAAAAGATACATTTGACTGGAGCAACACACTGCATCCTGGGCAGTGGGAAATAGAGAAGAAGAGAATAAGGTTATAGCTCTTCTCTCTTTGTTTTGCATTCTGAAAAAAATTAGAATATGACTCATCACTCAGCCAAAGATGAATTGATTTTCCTGTTCTAATCTCTCTAAGAAAGACAGGGAACATTCACTTCCAGCTCTTTATGTCTTTATTTCTTTATCAGGAAATTATCAGGAACTTGCTAAATGGCAGGATAGCATATAGTTTAGAAACGCAGACTTGGGAGCCAAATAGACTGGATTCAAATCTGGTCTCTACCACTAACTAGCTATGTGACATTGTGTAAGTCTCACCTTTCCCCTGCTTTCATTATTCTGTAAAATGGGTATGAAAAAGTATTGTTTTCAGTGTTCAAGGGGATAATATGTATTAGAGCACAAAGTACCTTGCCTGGCACATAGCATTCATTAAACGTCAGATACCGTTATTATTGGATCTATTGCTATTAATTTTTCCTTCTGCTGGTTTCTCTCACACACCTAAGATATATCTGTATATGTCTAGATGATATTCACAATATTTTACAACTAGTATGTTTTAGCACTAGCCAGTCAAAAAGGACACTGGTCATAATAATATATAGGTACATTGGCTAAATAGCCTCAGCAATATGGAAATTTCATACATCTTAAAACAGACCATTTTCACAAATTAAATTGGAAATTTAGATTTATGGCAAAGAAAATGCAGTGTTACCTTATTGAACACATGAAAACTATATGGTAATAGTGAGAGTATGTGAGAACTAACATGGGTATTTTAAAAACTCATATACCAGGGTCCTTCAAATGAATAATATATACATAGACACCGAATGAAGCAATGGTCATAACTTATTTAGTTTTAAAGAAATATCTGAAAAGGTCCATGGCAAAGACTATTTAAAACAATAAAAAAATATACCATGAGTCTAGGCAGGATAGTGAGAGGTAAATTTTTGGTGGACTAAAAACTATATTATAGCAAGCTATCTTAAAAATAAATAAATATCTTCAGAAAAAATTAACAATGACATTCTACATAGAACTTCCCTATTCAGGGTGCCTGGGTGGCTCAGTGGGTTAAAGCCTCTGCTTTCGGCTCAGGTCATGATCTCAGCGTCCTGGGATCGAGGCCCGCATCAGCTCCCCTGCTCAGCGGGGAGCCTGCTTCCTCCTATCTCTCTGCCTACCTCTCTGCCTACTTATAATCTCTCTCTTGCTCTGTGTCAAATAAATAAATAAAATCTTTAAAAAAAAAAAAGAACTTCCCTATTCAGCATTATTATAAGAGATCTAGAAAAGCAATTCACAATAGTACAGCCAAATTTGCAAAGGGTATTATTTCTTACAGGTAGTGAAATGCCAAGCTAATAGGAGTAAATCATGTAAGTGAAATGAAAATTGTCAAGTGAAATGCATTGTGGATCAGGATTAAAGACATTTGTTTAAAGAAAATTAATTCATATATGCCTATAAGATGTTGAAATTCAAGTTGTGGTTAGATAGGAGAGAAATCCAAGAATAATTACAGACTAAAAGTATTACTAAAAGAGCAGCTATTATACTTGGTATGGCAAAGACACCAAGAAAATACCTGGAAAATATTGGGAAAATATCGTACGATCCTTATATAAAAATCTACCATCTGAATCAAGAATACTGCGTGCCAATTGGAAAGGATAGTATCTTCAATAAATGGTTTTGGGGAAACTGCATATCCACATGCAACAAAAAGTAAAGAAATTGGACCCTTAAATCACACGATACACAAAAATTTGACTCAAAAATGGATTAAAGTCTTAAATGTACATCTTAACGCCATAAAACTCCTGAAAGAAAATATAGGTTAAAGTTCTTGGACATTGGCCTTAACAATGATGCTTTGGACATGACTCCAAATGCACACAAAACAAAATAAGACATAAACAAATGCAATTACATCAATGAAAAATTTCTGTATAACAAAGGGAACAACTAACAAAATGAAAAGGCAACCAACAGAATGGGAGAAATTATTTGAAAACCACATATCTGATAAGGGGTTAATAATCAAAATATATAAGAAATTCATTCAATTCTAATAGCAATAAAAAAATAACCCAAGTAAAAAATGGACAAAGGACTTGAACAGACATTTTTCCAAAGAAGACATATAAACAGTCATCAAGTTATATGAAAAGTTGCTCAACATCATTAATTATTAGGGAAATGTAAATAAAACCACAAAGAGATTTTACTTCATTCTGGTTAAAATAGGCATCATCGAAAAGTCAGAATATAACTAGAATGTGGAACAACGGAATTCCTCTACACTGTTGGTGAGAATGTAAATTGGTACAGCAACTGTTGAAAACAGTATAGATGTTCCTTTAAAGGATGTTCCCTTAAAAATTAAAAATATAACTACTGTATGATCCAGCAACCCCTCATCTGAGTATATATCCAAAATAAATAAAATCACTATTTCAAAGATATATCAGCACTCCCATGGTCTGGGCAACATTATTCACAGAAGGCAAGATATGGAAACAAAATCTAAATATCCATTGAAATGGTTAAAAATGTGTGTGAGGGGGGTCTCTGTGTGTGTATACATATATACAAAACAAAAGGAAATCCTTATTCCTTAAAAACAAAAGGAAATCCTTATCCCAATGATGCAAGAATACTTCAATATTTCCAAATCAATCAACATGATACATCTCATCAACAAAATGAATGATAAAAATTATATGACCATGTCAATAGATGCAGGAAATTATTTGACAAAATTCAACATTCTATATAAAACTCTCAACAAAGTGGATTTAAAGAGAATACACCACAACATAATAAAGGTCTTATATGAAAAACCCACAGCAAACATCATACTCACTGGGGAAAAACTGAGAGCTGCTCCCTTAAGGTCAGGAACAAGTCAAGAAAGTCTACTTTCACCATTTTTATTCAATATAGTACTGGAAGTCCTATCCACAACAATCAGAAAACAAAAAGAAATAAAAGGCATCCAAATTGGTAAGGAAAAAGTAAAACTGTCACTATTTTCAGAAGTCATGATACTGTAAATAGAAAGCCCTAAAGACTGCCAAAAAAACCCTACTAGAACTAATAATTGAATTCAGTAAAGTCACAGAATACAAAATCAATGTATAAAAAAATCCATTGCATTTCTATATACTTATGATGAAGCACCAGAAAGAGAAATTAAGAAAACAATCCCATTTATAATAGCACCAAAAATAATAAAACACCTAGTAATAAACTTAACCAAAGAGGTGAAAGACTTATACTCTGAAAACTATAAAACTTTGATGGAAGAAATTGAAGAAGACACAAAGAAATGGGAAGATACTCCATGCTAATGAATTGGAAGAACAAATGTTGCTAAAATGCCATACTACCCAAAGCAATATACAGATTTAATGTAATCACTATCAAAATACCAACAGCATTTTTCACAGACCTGGAACAAACAATCCTAAAATTTGTATGGAACCACAAAAGACTCTGAATAACCAAAGCCATCTTAAAAAAGAAAAACAAAGCTGGAGGTATCACAATTCCACACACTTCAAGTTATATTACAACATTGTAATGATCAAAACAGCATGGCACTGGCATGAAAATAGACACATAAGTCAGTGGAACAGAATAGAAAACCCAGAAATAAACCCACAATTATATGGCCAAGTAATCTTTGACAAAGGAAGAAAGAATATGCAGTGGGAAAAAGATAGTCTCTTTGACAAATGCTATTGAGAAAACTGGATAACTACATGCAAAAGAATGAAACTGGACCACTTTCTTACACCATCCATACACAACCACAAATTCAAAATGGATTCAAGACCTGAATGTGAGACCTAAAACCATAAAACTCCTAGAGGAGAGTAACTGCCCAAAGGCAGTAATGACTCTGACATTGGCCATAGAAACATTTTTCTAATATGAGCCCAGAGGCGAGGAAAATAAAAACAAAAATAAACTGTTGAGACTACATCAAAATAAAATGCTTCTGCAAAGGAAAGGAAACAATCAACAAAACTAAAAAGCAACCTATCGAATAGACGAAGACATTTGTAAGTGACATATCCAATAAAGGGTTAGTATCCAAAATATATAAGGAACTGATACAACTCACATGAAAAAACAATCCAATTAAAAATGGACAGAAGATATGAGTAGACATATCTCCAAAGAAGACATACAGATGGCCAAAAGACACATAAAAAGATGCTCAACATCACTCATCATCAGGGAAATGCAAATCAAAAATACAATGAGATTTGATTTCACATCTGTCAGAATGGCGAAAATAAAAAACACAAGAAATAATAAGTTAGTGAAGATGTGGAGAAAGTGGAACTTTTGGTGGGAATGCAAACTGATGCAGCACTATGGAAAAGAGTACAGAGGTTCTTCAAAAAGTTAAAAATAGACCTACCTTAAGATTGAGTAATTGCATTACTGGGTATTTATCCCCAAAATACAAAAATACTAATTCAATAAGATTGGTGCACCCCTAGTTTATAGCAGCATTATTTACAATAGCCAAATTATGGAAGCAACACAAGTGTCCATTGATAGATGGATGGACAATGAATTAATGTGTATATACACACATATATATATAATGGAATATTATTTAGCCATAAAAAAGAATGAAATCTTCCTATTTGCAGCAACATGGATGGAGCTGAAGAGTATAATGCTAAGTGAAATAAGTTAGCCAGAGAAAGACAAATCCCATATGATTTCAATCATATATGGAATTTAAGAAACGAAACAAATAAGTAAAGGGAAAAAAGAAAGACAAACCAAGAAGCAGACTCAGTGGGATTTATCACATTGATTTTCAAATATTGAATCATCCTTGCAACACAGGAATAAATCCCACTTCATTGTGGAGAATAATTTTTTAATATATTGTTGGATTTGTTTTGCTAATAAATTGTTGAGGATTTTTGATCTATGTTTATCAAGTTATTAGCCTTCAGTTCTCTTTTTTCATAGTGTCTTCATCTGGTTTGGGAATGAGGGTATGCTGGCCTTATGGAATGAATTTGGAAGCTTCCCTTCCTCTTCTATATTTTGGAATAGTTTGAGAAGAATAGGTATTAACTCTTCTTTAAATATTTGGTAGATTTCACCTTGAAGCCATCTGGTCCTGGTCTCTGGTTATTGGGAGTCTTGATTACTAATTGAATTTCATTGTTAGTAATTTGTTCAAATTTTCTATTTCTTCCTGATTTAGTTTTGGGAGGTTATGTTTCTAGTAATTAATAGTTGCTTTATGTTTGGGTGCTCTCACGTAGGTGCATAAATATTTACAATTATTATATCTTCTTGTTGGATTGTTCTTTTTACGATTATATAGTGTTCCTCTTTGTCTCTTGCTACAGTCTTTGTTTTAAAGTTTTGAGGTTGCTTATTGAGTTCTTCATCTCTAGATTGATTCCTTTTTATATTTTCTAACTTTTTGTGGAATGTCTCACTGAGATCTTTTACTCTTTTCTCAAGTCCAATAAGTATCTTCATGACTATTACTTGAATTCTCTATCAGGCATATGGCTTATCTCTATTTCATTTTGCTGTGATTTTGTCCTGTTCTTTAATTTGGGGTGTGCTCCTTTGTCACCTCATTTTGTCTAACTTTCTGTATTTGTTTCTATTTTTAAAAAAGTCAACTACATCTCAAACCTTGAAAACAGTGGCCTTATGAAGAAAAGGTCCTCTGGTGTCCTGTAGTGCATTGTTCCCTGTTCACAAAAACCAGGTGCTTCAGGGATGACTCCTATGTGCATTGCATGCACTCTACTATTGTGGTTGAGGTGTGTTTATCTTCAGTCCTGTCAGCTGCAGTGGTGCTCTTTGTTGTGGGCAGGGTTTAGTCCCTGTGCTATTAGGGGTCAGTCTGGGGCTGCCTTGGGTTTGTGGATGAGTCAGAATAGATGTCTCCTTCAGACCATTTATGAGGACTGAAATACCCAAAAGTGAGATTGGTTGATGGAATTGTAATTCTGCTCTTAATTTTTTGAGGAACTTCCATACTATTTTCTATGGAGGCTATACTCATTACATTCCCACCAATAGTGCACCATGGTTCCCTTTTCTCCACATCCTTGCCAGCATTTGTTTTCTCTTATTCTTTTTATGATAGCCATACTAATAGGTGTGAGATGATATCTCATTATGTCTTTTTATATTTCCCTGATGATTAGAGATTCAAAGCCCCTTTTCATATAATTGGCCATTTGTATGTCTTCTTTAGAAAAAAATATTCAATTCTTCTTCCTATTTTTAAATGAATTGTTTGTTTGCTATTGAGTTATATGAGTTCCCTATATATTTTGGATATTAGCCACTTATCAGATATATGGTTTTCAAATAATTTCTGCCATTCTACAGGTTACATTTTAAATTTCTTGGTTGTTTCTTTTGACAAACAGAGCTTTTTAGTAGAGTCCTTAGGATTGTCTATATACAAGTTCACTCACATATATGTTTGAATAAATGTTCTGTGTTCTCCAAAGTTCTGGTAAAATTTTAAGGGACTTGAACTTCATTTGTATACCTGTTTGTGGGAAAATGACAAATTTACAGTGTTAAGATATTCAACCATGAATATGATGTTTTCCCAATTATTCTGATCTTCTAGGTGCTCTTCATCAGAATTGGATCACAGGACTTAAAAAATATCACCTAAATTACCCAAAAAATTAATTAAAAATATATTACTCAAAGTGCTTTTTACATATTTGATAATTTAAAGAACCCATTATATCCAAGAGATAGTGATATCTGGAACTATTAATAAGTTAGAATAACTATCCCCTAGTCAGTTAAGAAAAACTGAGGATGTGACAATGTACATGTTCTTTGAAGCTAAGGAAAATCCTCCCATCTGACATTACGCCTTCTGTTTGATGACAGTTAGACAGAATTATGGGCTTCATATATCAGGATTGATATATGATTCAGACAGGCAAATATTATGCAAGTGAGAGACTGTTCTAAGATCTTGGTCTTTCCAACCATATTCACCTGCAGAAAGCAGGAATGTGTATAATTCTGGAAATAGATTTACAAGAGAAACTGATTGTTACCAAAAAAGAATAAATGTCACTTACTGATTGAGGAAAGGAGAAAAGGCACGATAAAAATGGGAATCGCTCTCTGAAAAAAAAACCTGTTTATTCTTTGGCTAATGTTGTGAAAGGAGAACTAACTTTCTGAAATGTCATTAAAAATCCCAGGATTTATCCAATTCATTATACTGGGTTGTGGGAAGAAATTTATTCTTCCCTCCTTCATTTGATCCCAACCCCATTCCTAGATCCAGTGTCATAAGCGATGCATAGTACTTCTCTGTAAGTTTTCATGATGGTCATTTATAGCACTGGAGGACATATCCACTTTGTCCTGCACCTACCATACTTTCATGACTTTGTTTAAATTCTTTCTTCCATTTAGAAAACCCTCCACTCCACCTCCTATCAACTAGGTGAAATCCTATTTATTCATCAAGGCTGAACTCAAATATTATCTCCTTTCTATATCTTTCTTTCATCTTTTCATCCTCATAGACAGAATTAATTGATCCTTTCAGCTCCCACAGTCCTTTATGTTTCCCTGTTATTATATATGTCTCACTGAATTTTAGTTTATTGTTTTAATTGGTTAATATATATATAAAGTTCTTAAAATAGTGCTGGGCATGTGGTATTCATTGTATAAGTGTTAACTATCATAATAGTTAGCATTGTTAATATTCTCATTACTCTTTTCGTATATGTCTCCTCTATCATCACTTGGCATTTCTCAAGGGCAAGAACAATGCCTCCTTTATATCCATTTCCCCAGTGCCTGGCATAGTATGTAGCACACAGTAAAAACTCAACAAACTTTCATTAAATTAAGTTCCTTCAGAACAGTGGGAACTGCCATGTGTAAAACTGGAGCATGATGCTGACTTTGAACTTCCCAAGTCTATTAATCTTAAACTAAATCTTTGGCTGTTCTGCCCCTCAAATGCTGTCGTCAGTTAGGTGTTGTAACCATTCCTGGTGAGATCATCCAAAATAATTGAGGTACACCCAATCTATGGTGTACGAGGAAAGCATGCCAAACACTCTCTCAGAACTCATATCAAATGACAAAAGAAAGCACTCATTTTCTATTGGTTCATTGTTAGAATGTCTGAACAATGTTTGTCACTGAATTGCAATAAAGTTTGGTGACTTAATTTCCAACAAGTAAATAGTAGTATGTTCATGGTTACTTCATCTTTTCCTCCAAAATCAATTGTGCTTGAGGCATGGTAGGGGAAATGAATCACATGTACCAAACTAATATCCACAATAACTTTTTTTAATTTGGGAAGAATTAAATCCCTCTTCCCAATACCTATCATGTTTATGACCTAAGATGTCAATATATCATGCTCTTTCAGCTGAGTCAATTTTCTGATGAAATGAATGTATTACCCTTCTTTCTCAATTCAATTCTGTGGAGCTAGTCTTGATAAGTTATTCTGGAAAAAGAAAATGTTTCAGACATTTCTCATCTAGACGACCAAATCGTAGTTAGATACATTATAAACAAGAGCCAGCTTCCAAACCAAAAAATATAGTCTTACACCTACACAAGCGGCAAAGAGTGCATATCTTGACATTTGTCAATGAAGCTGCACACATTCATCCACACGCCTACACACACACACACACACACACACACACACACACACACACACACACACACACATCTGAATTACTCCTTGAGTGTGTGTGTCATGTGGGGAGGGGAGCTATAGAGTGATACAAGTCAACAAAATCATGTCATCTTTACCTGCATTAACTTCAAAAACACACTTTCCCACCCTGCTAGGCTCCCTATTGCCTACTCAGGGAGCATATATAGAGCCTGGCATCCCTTGGTTCCAACCTACACATTTCCCAGCAAGCCACCTTTTCATGTGGTGAATACTAGGAAAGCCTAGGACATGAGAGAAGAGGGAGTCTGGATCTTTTCAGTACTAGATCTTCTTCTAATGCAGTGGTCATATTGTTCCCAATGAGAAATTTCTTTGCCTATGGCCCTTGTAGGATTAAATCTTTCTAGAAAAGGCAGTCACTCAGGAAACTTGCATGATCATTTCAACCTATACCAGACTCTCTTATTGCCCAAGAGATTATTGAAATCTGCAAAGAAATATCCCTAACACTTAGACATCAAAAATTATTCAGGAGCAAAAAGCTAAAACTATCTCTGAAGATATGTTTAATTGATTGTAGGATTTCTCTGGAGCAGATAGGTTTTATCAGATTTCTTAGATTCCTGTTTCATGGCACAATATCACCTTGTCCATTCAAGTTAAACTGAAGCTGCATAGATAACACACAGAGAGAGATATGATATAGATATAAATATAGATAGTTACAGATAGTATTTCTGGCTAACTGGATTGAAGCCCTTATATTCAATTTGAGGCTATGATTATGGGGTGAAGTCCTAAAATTGATGTAAGTTTTTATATGACTGTGGTCAAGGGCAGAGTAACAAAAGTAAATAGACTATGAGAGATGAGGCATAAGCAGAGTAGCCTGAAGGCTTAGGGTACCATGTGGGGAGGTGAACATTCACTTTACTTCTCCAAAGAATCTGACAGCATTCTAGTGCCCTTATCACTACTATTTTGGGGGACATAAGTAGACAACACCCTTGGAATGGACAATGGCATCTCCTCAATGGTCATTTGCAACATACAGTGGCATATCCTCCACAAGCCGCTTTGCATATGTGGTCAGTAGAGGTACTAGAGTAAACAATTGTCATCAAAACAATTCCATTTATGATCACATCAAAAATAAAATAAAATACTTAGGCATAACCAAACCAAGGAAACAAAAGACTTAAACACAGAACCCTATAAAACATTGTTGAAAAAAGTTAAAGAAGATACAAATAAATAGACATCCTAAGTTAATGGTTTGGATGACATAATATTGTTATGATATCCATACTACCCAAAGCAATCTACAGATTCAGTGCAATCCCTGTCAAAATCCCAATGGCATTTTTTTGCCAAAATAAAAAAAATTAAATTCATATGGAATTTCAACAGACTCCAAATAGCCAAAACAGTTACAGTAATCAAAACAATATGATAGTGCCATAAAAACTGACAAGCTGATGGCATAGAACAGAGAGCCTCAAAATAAAATAAACCCTTGCATACATGATCAAAGGATGTGTGATGAGGATAACAAGACCATTAAATAGGGAACGGACAATCTTTCACCAAATGATATTCGGAAAACTGGGTATCCACAATGGAAAAAAAAATGAAATTGGAAGCATATCTTATACCAATACTAAGGATAATTCAAATGGTTTAAAGACCTAAAAGACAAGACCTAAAACTTTAAAGCCTCTAGAAGAAAACATAGAAAAACATTTCATGACAATGGACTTAGCAACAATTTCTTGTATATGACACCAGAAGCATGGGTAACAAAAGCAATAATAGATAAATGTAACTATATCAAACTTTGTGTACCAAAGGATATGATCAACAGAGTGAAAAAGAAACCTAGGAAGTGAGAGAAAATATTTATAAATCATATATCTGATAAAGGGTTAATATTTAGAATATACAGAGAATACTTAAAACTCAACAACAAAAAATCAAATAATCAAAACGGGCAAAGGACTTAGATAATTACTCAAATATAAATATACAAAGAGCCAACAAGAATATAAAAAGATGTTCAACATCACAAATCATTAGAGAAATGCAAATTAAAATCCCAATGAGATATCACCTCACAACTGTTATGTCAAGATGGCTATCATCAAAAGAAAGACAGAAAGAGAGGCAAGGGGAGGGGAAGGAGAAAGAAAAGAAAAAAAGGAAGGAAAAGAAAAAGAAAAGGGAAAAGAAAAAAAGAAAAGAAAAAAGAAAAGAAGAAAAGGAAAGTGCCGATGAGGATGTGAAGAATTTGGAATGCTTGTGACTATACTTAACATTATTAAACTTTATACTTAATGATTATGATGTTAAATTTTATGTTATGTGGTTTGTACCACAACAAAAAGAAAAAAATTTTTTAAAATACTGGTACTTTTTGCATTTGATGAGCTAATTTTTATGTGCATAAGGGACACATGTTGGGGATTCATAAATATATCTGGGGAAATACTTTATAGGCTAAGTTAAGGTCAGGAAAGGTTTAAAAAGTCATTTTGATTTAGGAATTAATATAAATACAGGTTTATACTAATTATGTTAGAATTTATTATTATATTATAATAAACTATAGTTATATTATTAATTATAATTATAATTTATTAATCATAAATTATACATTATATAATATATTATGCATATATAATATAAATATAAAACTGAGCCCATTTTGTCATCACATGATAAGATTAGGAGACATTTATGTTACACATAAATTTTGGCATCCTGCAGTTTTTACTCACAATGATGACAGAAGACATCCTTTTCCATACAGTGCAGATATTTTATGAGATTTGGCCCACTCTAAACATCGCAAATGTGTCTCCAGGTATTTATATTACCTTGGGCATTAGAGTCCTATATCACATGATGTCATTATTTGATAAATTGTTATACCTTCTCAACACTAAGGAAACAACTCATGATTTCAGAATAGACACTTAAATTATTTCTGATTGTAATTAATAATGTGATGGACTCAAAGAGGAGATAATAATTCATGAACTAGTCTTGAAGTAGTGTCTTGGGGATTCTTTGGCACTAAAAGCAGATCTAGCCTATCTCAATCCATCACGACTGAGGGATATTATGTCATGGGATTGTTAGCAAGACCTAAATAATTCAAAAAGTCAAGTCTCTGGGGATATAATGGAAGAATTAAATTGAACTTTATTTCAAAGCAAGTCATAAAATCTGCTTTTGAATCTGCCAAGGTGGATGACAAATCCATTTAAAACTTAGCAACCAATCCAGTAGCTTTTACAGCTAACAAGTTGATATGAGTCCCACTGCCATCCCCCCTCCCCCCAAAAAATGTCCTATTTACTGTTGGTATGAAAGATGTGTTAGAATGAGAGAATTAGAATCAGGGAGACAGAAGAGGTTGCTTATTTAATCATATGAGATAATAAAGGTGAACTAAATCCATTGGCCAGAGGTCGGTTCAGGGAGCCCATATCAGCAGCACATTTAAAAAAGAATAATAATGATGTTATAAATTTAAAATCTAAATCTAAAATCTAAACCAGTTACCTGGATGTTCCACTCTAGTGTATTTCTTTGGTTTGGCTTTTCTGATTTCATCTACCTATCATGATAGAAGATAAACTCCAATCTTTTTCTTCCAAGTTTTTATTTAAATTCTAGTTAGTTAACATACAGTGTTATATTAGTTTCAGGTGTAGAATTTAGTGATACAACACTTCCATTCAACATCCAGTTCTCATCACAAGTTCACTCCTTTATCCCCATCACCTATTTAATCCACTACCCCACTGACCTCCCCCTCTGATAACCATCAGTTTGTTCTCTATAGTTAAGAGTCTCTTTCTTGGCACACCTTTTGTCTCTCAGTCGGTTAGGCGGCCAACTCTTGGTTTCAGCTCAGGTGGGGATTTCAGGGTTGTGAGATTAACCTTCATTTTAGGCTCCATGTTCAGTCCAGATTCTGCTCAGGTTTCTCTCACCCTCTTCCCTGCTCTCACGCTCTCTTTCTCTCTCTCAAATAAATAAATATATCTTTTTTAAAAAAGAATCTGTTCCTTGGTTTTCCTCTCTTCCCCCCCCCCATGTTCATTTGTCTTCAGATAAACTCCACTTTTGGCTGTGAACGTCCTTGTTTACTGAAGCTCTGACAAATAGATCTTATTAAATAAGAATTTGTGTTCCTTCTATGAAAAATACTGAGCTATCCATGTTCAAAATATCTGTTCCTAGGATACCAGTAGGTACACTAGTGGTTCTAATATTGGACAAAAGTAGTTGGAAGTAAAGTTAAAAGGAGAAATGAGGCATAAAAAAAGGAAAAGATGAGGAATTTTATTCAGTCATGCTGGGAGTTAGAGTGTTGAAGATAGATATCTACTAGCAACTAGAGACATATAAATATAGGTTGAGAAAGAGGTTGGAGCCAAAGTCTTGATTTGGAAGTCCTTAGTGTAAGAGCTCATTGAAGCCTTGGAATGGTTAAGATTTCCTTTCCAAAGGTGATTTAAAAAAATAATAGAATCAAAGGGCATTGATTGTGCTTGATTGTGCTTTATTGGGAATGAAGAAATAGAGGTGAAGGAAGGGGATAGGATGGTGTCATTGAAACTGAAGATGACAGGGTTTCTTATGACTGGAGAAGGTTCTTCATTCATTTGCCCAGTTTTTGAGGGCCAGGGAAGCATAATATATTGGCACCATTCCTGAGGAAGACCCAAGAGTGGAGTCCCGGTATATCCATGGTCAGAAATTAAGAAATTGTGAGAAAAGAAAAATCTTTATCCAAGACAAGAAACAAACTGGATCAGAGAAAACAAAAACCAAAAACAAACAAATGAGCAAACAAAAAAACAGAAAAGTTTTGGGAAAGGGAATACATCTCAGTCTGAGTCAAGTCATAAGGAAAGGTCAAATAAGAAGTAAAGAGGACCCTTAGAACACAGTTAGAGATGCTGGGCTATATTTTGATTGGGGCTATATTTTACTGGAACCAAACATCATTTGGAGGATTTCAGGGATGCTCTACACTTCAGGACTACCAGCCCTTTGTGTGAACAGAGTTCCAAGGGCTTCACAGTACACCATAAACAATAGCAAAAAACACTCAACTATAGTATCAGATAGACTTCAGCTCAAGCCCTAGATCTGTCACTTACACCTTTGTGGCTTTGGAATAATAACCTATTTCCTCTGAGACTCAGTTTCCTGATCTATAAGAAGAGGATGATATGTATGCATCATAGAATTATAGTAGGAATTTAATAAGGTAATGTATGGGAAGCACTTAGCACAGATTCTAGCAAATAGGTAAATGCTCAGTCAAGCTATAAAACAACTTTAGTCTTGTTAATTACATTTCTCCACACTGAGGACAAAAATTATCTTAAGTCAGTTTGTGAAAAGCTATTGTAAATAAAGCTCTGTAATGTGCTGAGCCATAACTTTCATTTCCCCATACTCATGAAGTAGGACACATATCTACTGAATCCTCAATTGGGGAAGACAAACTATTTTGCCATGGCCTACTTATCCTTTGTTCTGTCAGGCCAGCCCTTTACAACAGGAAATGTAGTGATAAATAGAGCACCAAATAAGTTTATAAATTTTCATAATGATGTCATTACTACCTTCCAGAAAGCTTGGGACCCAGTATGAAAATCTAATGTGTCATGGCTAATCATGAATTCTCGGAAATAAAAAAAAGTACCTCCTGGACCCTGTATGCTTATTTTAACTTCATTTGCTTATATGCCAACTTTTCAAAAAGATATGAGGAAGAATAACTTAATCCCATTCTACAGACATGAAACTGAGGTTTTATGAAATTACATTATCTTCCCAAAGACACACAGGGTAGAGGGTATTTACAATGCTCTCTAGAGAGCCAGCACATTTTGAACACCTTGGTACATCTGGAAAATCTTCAAGGTAAAACCTAAGAAAATCATTATCCCAAACTCCTTAGAAGGTAACACATGGACATGTGCTCTGGACCCCTTGTGAGACTAAGATTCAGAAATGAGAAACTTAATAAAGAATGTTTAATATGGGAGAAATTGACATTTTATTTCGGCAGACAACAACTAATGTGTCCAAATTTAGGGTTGGAAAGAATTGCAAGGCCAAGTTATTAGTGCATAATTGTCATTAGAGCTGGGGAGAGTGCCATGGTGCTACAGAGGTGTGGTTTTGCACATGGTTCCTGAGAATTGAAGTTCAGTCCTGATTCTCCAGTCAGGCCAATGATTTTATGAGCTTCCCAATAATCTTTCTAAACATTTTTTTCATTTTTTTAAATTTAAGTATTATTGATATACAATGTTACATTAGTATCAGGTGTACAATAGCAATTCAACAACCCTATACATTATACTATGTCCACTACAGTATAGCTACTATCTGTTACCATGCAACACTATTATAACGTCATTGACTATATTCCATCTTAACCTTTTATTCCCATGACTTATTCAGTCCATAACTGGAGGCCTGGGTCTCCTACTTCCCTTCACCCATTTTTCCCATTCTCTTCCCTCCTCCCCTCTGGCAACCATCAGTTTGTTCTCTATATTTATAGGTCTGATTCTGCTTTTTGTTTGTTCATTGCTTTTGTCTTATAGATTCTACATGTAAGTGAAATCATATAGTATTTGTCATTCTCTGTCTGACTTATTATACCTTGACAACACACTCTTTTTCTGCTTAGTCAGCCTTGGCCAGCTTCTGGTACATAGTTCTAGCAACCTTGATTGAGTCCATACTTGGACCTATAAAAGTTGTGTTATTTTCAACATAGGATTTGTGTTGGTAGAATTTCAATGTCTGATTTTTCTTCTAAAAGAGTTTATCTATCTATAATCTCAGTGATAACTCTCAGTTCACCAGAATATACTATTCCACAACAATTCCAAATGAAAAAAGAATTTATTGTAATTCACTTTGTTTTTGTAAAGGCTATCCTGAGCTGTGAATGAATTGTGACAAAGTAGCCAGCCAGTTTTGCCCAAAAATCAGTCAACTCATGAAGAAAAAAAAAATCATTCAAAATATGCTCATTTGGGCGCCTGGGTGGCTCAGTGGGTTAAAGCCGCTGCCTTCGGCTCAGGTCATGATCCCAGGGTCCTGGGATCGAGGCCCACATTGGGCTCTCTGCTCAGCGGGGAGCCTGCTTCCTCCTCTCTCCTCTCTCTCTGCCTGCCTCTCTGCCTACTTGTACTCTCTCTCTCTGTGTCATATGAATAAATAAAATCTTAAAAAAAAAATGTTCATTTGTTCCACAATGTATGACCAATATGTTCTCCTGATGAATTGAATTTTCCTTTTTTCANTATGAATAAATAAAATCTTAAAAAAAAAATGCTCATTTGTTCCACAATGTATGACCAATATGTTCTCCTGATGAATTGAATTTTCCTTTTTTCAACCAACTGTGGCACTAAGAAACAACATAGCGCCTTTTTTAAGATTTATTTATTTATTTGAGAGAGAGAGAGAGCATGAGTGGGGGGGTTTCTGAGAGAGAGGGAGAAGAACAAGTGGACTTCTCACTGAGCAGAGAGCCCAATGCAGTGCTCAAGCCCAGGATCCCAGGATCATGACCTGAGCCAAAGGCAGACACTTAACAGACTGATCCACCCAGGTGCCTCAAAACGACATAGACTTAAAAATTATTTCCCAATATGTTAAAATGTATAGAGTTATGGACAGTTACCTTTTCCCTAAGAAAAGGAAATTGAACAAATACTTTACTTCCGGATCTCTAGGCAAAATAAATAACACCTTAATGATACCATTTGAAAACACAGAAATTTCATTCTAGGTACTCTACTACTATCTCCCCAGAAATTTTCTCTAAAGGAAAAAAATAGAAAAAAGACAAACTATCATCTGATAGTTTTTAAAGACCATTTAGAAATTTTGTGACATTACACCATCATCATGTAAAGGAAGACCAGGATACTTTGTCTGGATTCCCCAACCCTAGATATTTCCATCACCATGGTGGATCCATTCCCTCAGTTTAGCATTATCTAGGTGTCATCTTCCAACATTTTCTGGGCCTTAAATGGCTATATTTGATTTGCCTCCCAGGCCAGGGCCTCCAGACTTACCAACACTCAACTTGTCCTAGACCTCATACCAACCCCATTCTCTGAACACACCAAGACCATTCTCAGAATCACCTTTTTCTTCCCATAATGGGTTTGAAGACTTCCCAGAAAACCTCAGTGCCTTTCAAACATTTTTTATTTTTCTTTAAATATTATCTAAAATTCAAAACAGATCAAATACCAACATGGAACAAAGTACTGTTTGGTCTTCAAACTACACATTATTTCCACTTATATACACATACCCCCACTGAACATCTTTAAGCAACCAAGGAAGAGTGGTATACTGGTCCTAGGATCAGTACTCCTCTAACTGGATGGTAACTTAGGGAAAGCCTCTTTACTTCTCTGAACTCTGTTTACTCAGGTGTAAAATAGTGATGTTAAACTAAGGTCTAAAATTTTTGTTTTTATACTAGATTATTTACTATAAAACTACACAGTTTTTTTATATTTACCTCAATCTCAATCTTAGATGAATGGTGATATTCATTTCAGAAAAAGTATAGGTATTGATTCTGCATATTTGCAGATAAGCAGTTTAAGGTGATCTTGATGTCTAGGAGTTCATCCCATAATCCTATAGCATGAAGAAACAAGAACCAAAGGCCACCATTTCTGGATTCCAGAGAAGAATAAAAAATCCCAGACTTCCTGATCTTTGGCAATGCCTTGGTCACAAACAGGCATAATTAGATTTCTGCCCTCAGTTTTCCAGAGATGCAACACACTATTTCACAGTTATTCCAAGTGAAAATTCAGAGCCTTTACCACTGGCCTCTCTGAATACATCCGGGCTTGTAGACAGCACAGAAAATAATGACATTCACTCCTCACATTGATCCAGCTGCTGGAGCAGGAGAAATCAATATGTATTACTTCAATGATTTGCTGGATTTTCCATTCAAAGAAATCAGCTTCTCTTAAGGTTGAGGAACCACATATCTACCACTCTTCAAAAGAAATTTGAGGACTGGGGAGAATATTTAAGCCCCAAACAAAGTCAATGTTGGGGAAATTAGATGGAGAAAAAAAAAGTCTTAAAAGTAGGGCCACCAAGTTACTTGAAAGTTTTAAGTACCTATTCTTTCTGCCATGGCAGACACCCTAAGTGAAAGTGGTAATCTCTAGATAGAACAGCATCACAGTGTAATATGGGCTTTCACATAGGAATGCTTATTCTCCCACACCACCACCAAATAAGAATATAAAATAAGCATCATCCTTATTACCACTGTTACTTTCAGAAATTTCCTCTTCCTTTATACAAAAGTCCCTCAAGTCATCCATTTTTTCACCCCTCATAAACACTGCTGTGCTAGCTATCCACCACTCTTCCAATCCTGGCCTCACCTTCACTGAGAATTTTGACATCTGATTAGTTTTTCTCTCCACTCAACATTACATCCACTCTGGTAGATCCCAACATGGGTATGGACAACCTACATAGGCTGTGGTCACACAGTTCTTGACTTCCTTAGTACCAATGACCTTTGCCTCATTTGCACAACAGAACCCAAAACCATAGCCAACTAGACCTTCCTGACCAGTATGTAGATTGTTCTACCTCTGCAATCAGATTCTATTATTCCATTTTCTGACCCAAAACTGTAGTCCACTACACATCTCTTAACCACCATATTTCCCATCACACCTATTTTTCAACTTTACCACTACCTCTACTACCCTCTGATTTTTCCCCAAAAATTATCAAATCATAGATTCATAGCCAATCTTACTGATTTGGATCCCTGCAGGCATTGTCAATCCTGAGAATCACACAATTAGCATGATTATAGCCTTGACTTGCTGCCTTACCACACCCTGGATCAATCTGATCATCTTCTTTTGTTTTCAAGTATTCAGGAGCTTGACTCTGAAATGCAAGATCAAGAAATTAGCTTTTAACTATAACTACCAAATGTATTATTAGGTAAACCATGGAACTTTGAGATGCACTGGGTCTTAGCAATAATAAAATTCAAGTCCCCCTCAAATTACATGAGGCAAAATAACTTGCAAAGCTCATAAATCTCATTAAGCAACAAGGTTGGAATAAGATCCCAGGGCTCCTGGCCTCCTGACTCCAAGCTTAATGCTCTTTCCTTTATGCCACATCACCTCCCTTGACCAGTTACTCACTGACAATTGTCAAACATAAAGGACATTTTATTCTCTGAGTTGGGGAATTTTATACCATGTAAGCATCCTTTAAGACATCAGAATTCATTCTCTGTATTTTGTTTAAATCAGTGACTCCCTTTTCCTACTGGGAAATAAAACTTAAATACCAACAATACTATAATTATAAATAAACTATAATAATCAATGGGCTTACAAATGACCACTGAATCCTAAAACTAATTCCCAATGTCAAGAGTTCTCAATCCTGATAGGCATCAGTATCACCAGAGGAGTTTTTCACAAGTAGAGATTTAGGATACTTCTACCCTCAGAGATCCAGTATAATGGGATACATTGTACATGCAAATTCTCATCTTAAAAAGTTTCTCTAACAACATAGTATTTCTGTTATTTAGATTTTATTATATATGTATGTGAAGTTATTATTTGGAAATTTTTTCCCTCCCCTCCACATCACAAAGTGATTCTTTTCTCCCCAAATAACATTTCTACACCTCCTTCCTTCCACAATCTGGCCTGTTTACTCCCTCTAGTTGTGTGTCCCCTCAGTCCTTAGATTGATTTCCTGGGTGTTCAGAGTGATTTGATATTTATCTGACTATGTTCAAAGGACTAGGCAAGCATAGGTCCCCCTACTACTCTGCCACCTTAACTCTTTCCCCAAACCCATACCCCCTCACAGTCACTTCTAAAGCCCCTCCCGCATCTCTAGGCAACCACTAATCTGCTTTCTGTCTCTACAGATTTGCCTATTTTTGATATTTCACATAAAAGGAATCATAAAATGTGTGGTCCCCTGTTCATTTAACATTATTTTCCAGGTTCATCTATGATATAGCATGTATAAATATTTCATTTATTTTTACCTACCAAATAATATTCCATTATGTGGATAGACTACATTTTATTTATCCATTCATCACTGATGGACATTTGGGTTGTTTCCACTTTGGGACTATTATGTAAGATATCTTTATGAACATTTATATGCAACTTTTTATGTAGACACAATTTTTCCTTTCTCTTGAGTATATACCTCACAGTTAAATTGCTGGATCATATGGTAACTTTATGTTTAGCCTTTTGAGGAACTGCCAGACTGTTTTTCAAAGTGAATGCACAATCTTAAAATTCTACCAGCAGCATATGAGGAGGCTTTTGATTTCTCAAAACTTCACTAACACTCGTTATAATCTTTTTTATTCTTGCCCCCTTGTGGGTATGGAACAATAGCTCCTTGTGGCTTTAAATTGCATTTCACTGATGGTAATAATGCTGACAATCTATCTTTTCATGTGCTTAGTGGCCATTTGTACATCCTCCTCAATTTCAGTGCTATAGCCCCAACTCACGGTAAATAGACTATGTTAAAGTGTACCCATACCCCTCACAGAAGATAACATATATGTAAGTTTAGATTCTTGTGTTGTATTGCTATTGACTAGCTGACAAAATGTTATATTTTGTAAATATTTAATTAAATATATATTGATTTCAATTTTGTGGTTTTATTTTCTTATTTTGAAATCAATAGAACATCTTTTCAGCTATCCAATATTGCTGGGTCACATCTATGGTTCTTAATGGTCATTTCTATTCAGTAGTAAAACAAGCTGTTAGAATTTTACATAAGATAATTAGGAAAGAAAAGCATTACCATATTGCCTGGAGGGATTCTGACAGCACAGAGGAAGAATAAGAGCAGAACTACTGCTTTAGCTTTACTCTTTCCAGTTGTTTCCAGTCTGTAAGGAAGAAAGATTGAAAATTAATACCAGAACTCACTATATATCTATTTCAATTTGTTGAATATCTGTACATGTTATAACTTCTACATTTTTATTTCATAATACTAATCTTCCAAAAATTATTTTGCTGTTTTCCTAATATCCCTACTTAAAAATTTCCCTTCCAAGAGGCACCTGGGTGAATCAGTCAGTTAAACCTCTGAGTCTTGGTTTCAGATCAGGTCATGATCTCAGGATTGTGAGGTTAAGCCCCACATTAGGCTCCATGCTCAACACAGTCTGCTGAAGATTCTCTCCCTCCCCACTACTTCTTCTCTCCCCTCTCTCTCTCTCAAATAAAGTATTTTAATAAATTCCCTTCCAAAACATTAGAGTTTACTCAGTGCCTCTGCACTGTGCTACATATCTGATATTCACCATTTCACTTAAAATCAGACATGTCTGTACTTGATAGGCAGCAATTCTGATTATATTTTTTTCAGTTAATAAAGACAAATAGTCAAATGAGTAAATTAAAACTTACTTCAGAAATTTAATTCATTCAGACCTCTCTGTTTCAGAGCCTAACACATTTACTTATGATACATAGGTAGGTAGGTGGAAAGATGATAGACAGATAAGGAAACAGATAGATGATAGATAGATGGTAGATAGATAGATAAATAGATAGATTATAGGTAGAAGATAGATACAGATTTGATAGCATGAATTTTGCCTGGAGGATATAAAGCTCTCTTCCCCTTATAAAGGTCCCTAAGCCACCTGTGTATACTGCTCCCCCCAGCTTAAGAGAGCTACTGAGTACCAGGAAGATTGACCACGTATCTCATCCATTAATGAAAGGCAAAAGCAATGTGAGTCACAGATGTTCGTGGTTTAATCAATCATAAGTATGTAGTGAATCCATGGGTATCTTAAAAAGGCTCAAATGAACTGACATTCAGGGACCAAATTGGTAACATAGGAGGCTTCTGAAATTTCCTTCTCCCATGAACACAATGAAGTAATTCCCTCTGAGAGAAATCCAGAAGCTGAGTGACTCCTACACATCAGTGCACTGAGAAAACATACACATCAAAATGGATAGGAAAGGAAAAGTCATTCTCCTCATAAACCCCACCCTCAAAACAATGCCATATGGTCAGAAGGAAATGCCCAGCTCCCAGTTTCTCCCTGAGGAGCAAAGGATTTGGACCATAAAACTGGTTCCTTAATTTTTAAGGCTCCCATGCAAGTGATGAGTCCCTCAAATCACCTAGTTCTGAAAGTCCAAGGGGCTTGCATTCATGAGCCCCACAGGACTACAGCAAACAAAGCAGGTCTTAACAGGTCCACAAGCACTCATCTTGATTATCACCTCAGGTCTCAAGCAGGCAAAAAAGCCCATTTCCCAGCCTTTCCCTAGAAGGAGTTTGACTGCATGCTCTACAAGCTCCTGCATACTTTACAAGATGATGTCTGAGGGTCCATCTTCTAATTAGCACACATCTAGGTGCTGACTAAGATTCTCCCCAAGGACCAGAGAAGCCAGTAAGTATTTCCCACTGCTGTCTTTCTCCAACTCCCTCCAATAATATAACCAAATCACCAGCATTTCCTTGGAAGGAGCTTATCTACACATCTAGCATTCCACCTTCTACAACTGCCATTCAGTGGAAAGATTGGCCACCAAATCATGTACCTCTGATCTCCAGAGGTGCTTGCATTCGTGAGTCCGGCAAGACTATAGCAAACAGAGAAGTGGTTTTTAATAGGCACAGGAACACCCTCCATACCTATACATACAGGTTTAGTGCAGAGGGAGCATCTCCCAAGTTTTCCCTGGGACTGAATACTTTCCCAGACATTGCCTGAGCATCCAGCTCCTATTCAGTCTGCATCTAGATGCTAACTACAATCCTCCCCACTTTGGGACACTAATGGTCTTAGCACACTCTCAACTACTGGGAACCATAAAAAATAAAGACAGTCGCTTTTGACAACAAGGAACTTGGGTCAGATTATGTACAAAATTCATCTTGCATTCATGAATGCAAGCCCCAGAGAGTCAAGGAAACATTGGTGAACTCTACCTGGTTCATTGGAGGCTCCAGCAACTCTGGGAAACTAGAGGCTCCAAAAAGAACAAAATGTACTGTTGGAGCACAGGAAGACTAAGCTGAGGAATTTCTCTCTATTTTAGGACTAAAAATATTCTTCTGACAATAGCATCCCATCACTGAGCTCTTCTGTCTACTATTTTTTTATATTATGATTGTCACCATAATACATAAAACTAATACATTAGTTTCTGATGTAGTGTTCCATGATTCATTGCTTGCATAAAACACCCACTGCTCATTGCAATACATGCCTTCATTAATACTCATCACTGGGATAACCCATCCCTCACCTCCCCTCTGAAACCTTCAGTTTGCTTCCCAAAAACCATAGTCTTTCATGGTTCATTTCCCCCTCTGATTTCCCCCCCTTCAGAGTTCCCTTGCTTCTCCTAATGACCTCTGTGCTATTTCTTATGGTCCACATATGAGTGAAACCATCCTAAAGATACAGATGTAATGAAAAGAAGGGCCACATGCACCCCAATGTTGATAGTAGCAATGTCCACAATAGCCAAACTGTGAAAGAAAGTGTGTTGCCCCTCAAAAGATGAATGGATAAAGAAGATGTGGCTCATATATTCAATGGAATATTACTCAGCCATCAGAAAAGATGAATACCCACCATTTACATTGACATAGATGGATCTGGAGGGCATTATACTAAGTTAAATACGTCAAGCAGAAAAAGACAATTCTGCCTACTATCTAAACTAGTTTTTGCTTTTAATTTTAAAAAGTAACACATATATGTAGGGAAACAAGTGAAACAGATTCTAATGTATATAGTAAAAATCTCCTTCTTACTACAAATACTCCCTATTCCATTCCCTAGAGAACCACTGTTAGGAGTTTCTTGCATACCCATTTAAAAAAACTATCTACATGCATCATACACAGTGCTCTTCATATCTGCTTTTTAATAATAGAGATATTTCTATTAGCATAAATGTATTTACATAGTTCTACTTAATACTGATACAATATTCTATAGAATAAATCAATCATAATTTACTTAATTATGCTCCAGTTGATAGATATATTTTGGTATTGCTACTAGAAACAAAGCTATGGAAACATCTTTGTACATAATGTCTTTGACAAATTACCTTAGGATAAATTTCTCAATGTGGAACTACCAGTACAAAAGATGTGTGTGCATTTTCAGTTTTGTTAGATAGCATCCAATTGTTCTCTGAAATATTTGCACCGATTTTTCTCTCATCCAATATTTGAGGCTGATACTTTCTTCATTCTTAAATACTGGATATTATCAAATGTGACATAGGTATCTCCTTGTTTTGATTTGCATGTTTTCATAACTAATGCTCAATATTTTTTATATTTGTATAATCCATTCATATTTCTTCCTCTTTGAACTGCCTATTCCTATTTCTTCCCAATATTTTCACTGAGTTATTAGTTTTTTCCATTATTAAATCTCAAGTGCTGCTTTGGTTTGAAATAACCACCAGAAAAAAATAATATATTTTCTTCCTCAAGAAATATAGGAACAGATGATTCACAGACCTGTACCCCTGGGAAAAATAAAAAAAAATTAACTCAAAAAAAAGAAAATAAATAAATATAGGAACAATTTGAGAGTTTAAGTTTTCCTGTGGATTTATAAAGCTTAGATTTTTTTAAGTCATATATTCTGTTTTTACCACTGCCAGAAAGTTCATAGTATAGACCAGAATATAGAAAAACTTCTAGCTTTTGCCATTTAATATTGAAGTAGTCTAGGAGAGGAGTAGCAAGATGGTGGAGGAGTAGGAGACCAATTAACATCACATCCCAGAAATTCACCCAGATAGTTATCAAACCAGTCTGAACACCTACAAATTCAACAGGAGATCGAAGAGAAGAAGAGCAGCAATTCTAGAAACAGAAAAGCGACCACTTTCCAGAAGGTAGGACTTGCAGAGAAGTGAATCTGAAGAAACGGGAAGATAGACCAGAGGGGTGGGGAGGGGCCGGCACCTGGCAAGTGAGAGAGCAACAGAGCACAAAATTGGAACTTTTAGAAGTCTGCTTCTCTGAGGGACTTCGCTCCAGAGGCTAAGCAGAGTGTGAACCCCTTGTGGGGACAGTGTGGTCTCAAGACCCATGGGGACACAAAAAAACAGGGGTGTCTGAGAGTGACACAGGTCCCAGGTAGCAGAGAGGAGAAGCCGACTGGAGAGACAAAGCCAAGCTGAGGAGTTGTCTCTCAGCTCGGTGTTACCTTGGGCTGTGATCCAAAGCACAGTCAGGCCACTGCTTTTTGAGCGGGGACCCCATGGGTGGTAGATCCGGAGAGACCCCCTCCTTTCTCCTCCAGGAGGAGTGGCACAGGAGCGTGCTGCAGCAAGCTACTGGAACTGGAGATTCTAAACGGGGCCATGAGCCAGAGATAGAAACGCTCAGTTTCAGGCTGGGTGAGCTCAGAGTACGGCCTAAGACCGGGAAGACGGGAGGGACTGACTGCTTTTCTCTGAGGGCTCACAGAGGAATGAGGTCCCGACCTCTCCACTCCTCCACATTGGAGATTAGGAGGCCACCATTTTCATTCCCGATCTCCAAAGCTATACAGAAAGCATTCAGAGAACAAAAGCTCCAGAGAGTGAACCCGAGCTAATTACATAGCCTGGACACTGGCAAAGGCGGTGCAATTCCACCTCAGGCAAAGACATTTGAGAATCACAGCAACAGGCCCCTCTCCCAGAAGATCAGCAGAACATCCAGCCAAGACCAAGTTCATAGATTACTGAGAATTGTGGAACTCCAGAGGTAGGGGAAAGCAACACAGATAATTCATGGCCTTTTCCCCATGATGCTTTAGTCATTCAAAGTTAAATTCTTTGAATTTTATTTTTTTCTTACGCTTTTCTCTTAAATTTTTTCCCTTTCCTATTTTAAAGTTTTTTAAATATTATCTTATCAACACTTTTTAATCTCTTTTTTTAATTTTCATTATTATACTCATATTTTATCGCTTCATTGTATTTAACCTTATTTTTTGTATACATATAGGGTCTGTTCAATTGACCAGTCTAATAGATAGAGATAGAGATAGATAGAGATAGGGATAGAGATAGAGATAGAGTCAGTGACAGAGATAGATATAGAAACAGAAATATATAGGGATAGGGTGGATGGGTTATGGATATTGGGGAGGGTTTGTGCTTTGGTGAATGCTGTGAAAGATGTAAGCCTGATGATTCACAGACCTGTGCCCATTGGGCAAAGAATAAAAATAAAATTTAAAAAAAAAAGAAAAAAGAAACAGAAATAGATGATATAGATATAGGGTTTTGTTTTATTTTTGTTTTTGTTTTTTGGATTTTTCCCTCTTTCTACTCCCCCTAGGTTCAGTTCTCTTCTGGTTAGGTTAGTTAATATTTTTCTGGGATCATTGCTACTCTTTTACTATTTTCTTCTTTAATCCATCTATTCTTATCTGCATGAAATGACAAGGCAGAAAAAAAATCACCACACACACACACACACACACACAAAAAAAGAACAAGAGGCAGAAATGATGGCTAGGGACCTAATCAATGAGGACATTAGTAATGTGACAGAACTAGAGTTCTGAGAATGACGATTCTGAGTTCTAGAGAATGACGATTATCAACGTGCTGGCTGGGCTCAACAAAGCATGGAAGATAATAGAGAGTCCCTCTCTAGAGAAATAATAACCCTTTCTAGAGAAATGAAACAACTAAAATCTAACCAAGCTGAAATTAAAAAAAGCTATTAATGAGGTGCAATAAAAAATGGAGGCTCTTACTGCTAGGAAAAATGAGGCAGAAGACAGAATTAGTGATTTAGAAGACAAAATGACAGAGAATAAAGAAGAGGAAAAGAGAGACAAACAACTACTGGACCATGAGGGGAGAATTCAAGAGATAAGTGAAACCATAAGAAGAAAAAATATTACAATATTTGGGATCCCAGAAGAAGAAGAGAGAGAGTGGGAGGCAGAAGGTATATTGGAGCAAATTATAGTACAGAATTTCCCTAATTTGGTGAAGGGAACAAGCATCAAAATCTAGGAGGCACAGAGAACCCCCCTCAAAATAAGTAAAAATAGGTCCACACCCCATCATCTAATAGTAAAACTTACAAGTCTTAGTGACAAAGACAAAATCCTGAAGGCAGCTCAGGACAAGAGGTCTATAACATACAATGGTAGAAATATTAGACTGACAGCAGACCTATCCACAGAGACCTGGCAGGCCAGAAAGAACTGGCATGATATATTCAGAGCACCAAACTAGAAAAATATGCAGCCAAGAATACTATATCCAGCTAGGCTGTCACTGAAAATAGAAGGAGAGATAAAAACCTTCCAGGACAAACAAAAACTAAAGGAATTTGCAAACACCAAGCCAGCCCTACAGGAAATATTGAAAGGGGTCCTCTAAGCAAAGAGAGCCTAAAAGAAACACAGACCAGAAAAGAGGAGACACAATATACAGTAACAGTCACCTTACAGGCGGTGCAATGGCTCTAAATTCATATCTCTTAATAGTTACCCTGAACGTAAATGGACTAAATGTCCCAACTAAAAGACACAGGGTATCATAATGGATAAAAAATAAGATATCGATATACTGTCTGCAAGAAACTCATCTTACACGCAAAGAAGACACCTCCAGATTTAAAGTGAGGGGATGGAAAACAATTTACCATGCCAATGGACAGCAAAAGAAAGCTGNAGTGGCAATCCTTATATCATATGAATTAGATTTTAAGCCAAAGAATATCATAAGAGATGAGGAAGGACACTATATCATACTAAAAGGATCTGTCCAACAAGAAGATCTAACAATTTTAAATATCTATGCCCCTAACATGGGAGCAGTGAATTATATAAACCAATGAATAACAAAATCAAAGAAACACGTTGACAATAATACAATAATAGTAGGGGACTTTAACAACCCCCTTACTAAAATGGACAGATCATTGAAGCAAAAGATCAACAAGGAAATAAAGGCATTAAATGACAACCTGTACTAGTTGAACATCAAAGATATATTCAGAACATTCCATCCCAAAACAACAGAGTACACATTCTTCTCTAGTGCACATAGAACATTCTCCAGAATAGATCATATTCTGGGTCAAAAACCAAGGCTCAACAGGTACCAAAAGATTGGGATCATTCCCTGCATATTTCTGACCATAACGTTCTGAAACTAGAACTCAACCACAAGAGGAAAGTTGGAAAGAACTCAAATACATGAAGGCTAAAGAACATCCTACTAAAGAATGAATGGGTCAACCAAGAAATTAAAGAAGAATTTTAAAAATTCATGGAAACAAATAAAAATGAAAACACAACTGTTCAAAATCTTTGGGACATAGAAAAAGCAGTCCTGAGAGGAAAGTATATAGCAATACAAGCCTTTCTTAAGAAATAAGAAAGGTCTCAAGTACACAACCTAACTCTACACCTAAAGGATCTGGAGAAAGAACAGCAAAGAAAGGCTACACCCAACAGGAAAAGAGAAATAATAAAGATCAGAGCAGAAATCAATGAAATAGAAACCAAAAGAACAGTGGAACAAATCAATGAAACTAGGAGCTGGTTCTTTGAAAGAATTAATAAGATTGATAAGATTAACCCCTGGCTGGACTTATCCAAAAGAAAAGAGAAAGGATTCAATAAAATCATGAATGAAAGAGGAGAGATCACAACCAACACCAAAGAAATACAAACAATACAATTCTAAGAACATATTATGAGCAACTCTACACCAGCAAATTTGACAATTTGGGAGAAATGGATGCATACCTAGAGAAATATGAATTACCAAAACTGAACCAGGAAGAAATTTAAAACCTGAATACACCCATAACCTGTAAGGAGATTTAAGCAGTCATCAAAAATCTCCCAATAAAAAAAAAAAATCTCC